>CAUYRH010116317.1:0-31520 GCA_963574655.1 Perodicticus potto
ACGTTATCAATAATTTTTGGAGGTGAATTTTTGTTTCTTCCCTCATTAGTAGAAACGAAAGCCTCATGTATGTCCAGCTTTAGTGATAAGACTTTAAAGCCATAAGAGTTGCATCGTGCAGGCTTGGTGCCTGTGACTCAACGGGCTAAGGTGCCAGCCACATACACCTGAGCTGGGGGGTTCAAATCCAGCCCGGGCCCGCCAAACAACAATGACGGGTGCAACCAAAAAATGGCTGGGTGTTGTGGCGGGCACCTGTAGTCCCAGCTACTTGGGAGGCAGAGGCAGGAGACTCGCTTGAGTCCAGGAATTGGAGGTTGCTGTGAGCTGTGATGCCACAGCACTCTATCCAGGGTGACAGCTTGAGGCTCTGTCTCAAAAAAAAAAGAGTTGCATCGTGCAAATAGTGTAATTCATAATATCAAGAATATTGTGTTGGTTATATAAGGTGAATATATTTCTATTTCAATAATCCATCTTATTTTTTGGAGACAGAGTCTCATTGTATCATCCTCAGTAGAGTGCCATGGTGTCACAGCTCACAGGAACCTCAAACTCTTGGGTTCAAGCTATTCTTTTGCCTCGGCCTCCCAGGTAACTGGAACTACAAGTACCCACCATAACACCCAGCTATTTTTTTGTTGCGGTTGTCATTGTTGTTTAGCTGGCTCGGGCTGGGTTCAAACCCGTCTGCCTCAGCGTATGTGGCCAGAACCCTAACCACTGAGCTGTGGGCACTGAGCCATATTAATTGATCTTTTGATAAAATATGGAACACTTGAATGCAAAAGAGAATTTTTTAAAACAGTTTTAACTGTTCGGATAGTTTATATTAAGTGTTTCCCCTGGGAATTATATTAATCTTTATATAATAATTATACTACTACTCATACTAGAGTTTTGTTTGCTTGTTTTAGAAGTTTTTAAAATGTATTAACTATCCAAATGTGTTTTTCAATATATTTTAACTTAAAAAAAAATGTTTTTCTTCTGGAAATGACTATAGGAAGAGTGTGAACAATTCTCTTCATCAGAAAAAAAAGAAGTATAAATCTAGTCAACAATTTTAAAATAAATTACAGGACACGAGAAAATGACCAAACTCTGACAGCAACTTGACAAATATTTACTCAGAAAAAAAAATGCTACTTTATTAGGGTAAAAAAATGAGTCTTGCCCAGAAGTCTTCTGTCTTATCACTTTGGTTGGTGCAACCCCATAGCTTTACCTGATGCTTCTGATGGACTCAATTCCAGGTGGTCAGAAGAGAAAGTAGAAGTTCAATGGGAAGACTTGGAAACAACAGACCAGAGGAGAACTGAGATAATAAATTTTTCAAATATCCTTTGCTGGCAGCTAAACTATGAATGTTCAAGAGACCCCAGAGCTTTCAGTGAAAATTGAAAGCCTGGGGAGAAGTGAACTGGCTGTGCCTTCACATCTAATCCTCAATTCACACACCACTGGGGTGGTCCAGGTGGAAACTTACCGTGTGTCTGAGCATATCTTCAGCAAAATCATTTAGTAATGTCTATGCAGACATACGGGATGCCCCAAGGGAAACAAACTAAAAAAATAAAAAATCTGACAGGATCCATTAGCAGCTGTGTGCCACAGTGCAGGCATATTTCACAGTTTGAGTGCAGGCAAAAGGATTGTCCACTCAGACAGACAAAAACCAGACTTCAGAACAACAAAATAGAACCAAACAGCTACAATATAACATCTAGCATGCACAGGTATCCAAATTGCATTTAAGCATTAGACAAAGAAATAAGAAAGTGAACAATAAACAGGAAAACGAAACAGCCCATAGAAATTGACCTCACATAGAAATTGACTTCACTGCATTAGATGATGTAAATATGTGATTGTGTACATACAGAGTGGCCATGAAGTTTGTGTGCAATTTAAAATAGTGTGCAATTTTAAATTGCACATAAAATTTATGACCACCCTGTATTTTTAAAAAGTAGATATCTTGTATATTTTCAAAGAATTTAAAGTATATGTGTTCAAATAATCAGAGACCAATATATGCAAGATAAACAAGGCAATAAGGAATCTCAGTGGAGGGCAACGCCTGTGGCTCAAAGGAGTAGGGCGCCAGCCTCATATGCTGGAGGTGGTGGGTTCAAACCCAGCCCCAGCCAAAAACTGCAAAAAAAAAAAAAAAAGAATCTCAGTGGAAAAACGTAAATTGTAATATGAAAATGAAGCTAATGTCAATTTTAGCTAATGTAGAGCTGAAAAGCACATTAGCTAAAATGAAAATCTCTGCTTTTTAACAAAAGATATGAAATGGCAGAAGAAAGAATATCTGAGCTCAAAGATAAAGCAATAGAAATTTAAAAAAATCAAAAAAGAAGAGGAAAAATGATTGAAAAAAATACATAGATATTTGGTAGTATGTGGGACAATAGCAAGCATTTCAACATAATGTATATGAACTAGAGTTCCAGGCGGGGAAGAGAAGTATAAAAGGCAGAAAAAATATTTGAAGTAATAATGCCCCAAATCCTCAAAATTTCATGAGAAACATTAACTTACAGATCCAACAACTTCAATGAACTCCCAAATAGTATAAATATAAAGAGACACCTGGGTATATCAGAGGCAAACAGCTGAAAACCATAATCAAAGAAAAATCTTGGAAGAATGTATAACATACATCACAATGATACAATTAATAGTTGAATTCTCAACAGAAACAATAGAAAATAAATTGAAATAGCATATTCAAGGAGCTAAGGAAAAATAAAACCCTAGCAATTAAGAATTTGATATGCAGTGAAGCTAGAGATTATAAATGCATGTGAAATAAAGGTGTTGCCAGTTAATAAAAATTTTAAAAATTCAATAGTGTCACAAATACACTGCAAGAAATACCAAAGGAAGTTCATCAGGTTGAAAGAAAATGCTATCAAATGGTAATTAAAATTCACAAGAACAAATAAAGAAGACTAGAAATGTTAATATATGGTACATAAATAAATAACATATTTTTAGTAATTATTTAATTTGTTTAAAAGACATGTATTACTTAAATCAAAATTATAACATCTTAGTGTTGAGTTTATAACATATACAGATGCAATATTTATGACAATAATAGAATCAGGGGGCAGAATGTGACACTACATTTCTATATTTTACCAAAAGCAAGCCAGTAAAAATAAGGTTATATAATAAGTCAACCCTTCATATTTAAACTTCTAAAGAAAACACAATACAAAATTGATATTCATATTGCAAAGAAGTTGGTTATGGTAATGGTTATATGACTGTATACATTATTAAAAACTCATTCTTTAAAAGCAGATTTTATGGAATATAAATTACTTTAATGAAGCTGAGTTTAAAAAGGAGAAGAAGCTTTTTCAGACTTTTTCCATAAATCAGGAGATCTTACTTGAATAAAAACTCTCATAGTAATAATTCAGAATTCCATAAAATTGGGGAATATTTGAGAAGCTGTGATTGTGAAACACATTCAGAATTAGAAGAAAGGAAATATTTTCCCTCTGCACTGAGCTGTATGCCAAAAAACAGCAGGTTGAAGAGAGAGCATTTTTTGTAAAATAATGAGTAAAATTTGAGAATCCAATCTAGGGAGATGAAATATAGCTTTAATTTTAATCAAATATCAGAATGTCATGGAACTTTTCTTTCTTATTGAACACACAATTTATATGAAACATGAAGGAAGAAGATTGTCAAAAGGCATCAAGGAGAGAGACAATGTTAGTGCTTTGAGCTCTGCAAAGACACTAAAGATTCTAATCTAAAAGTATAGCTTTCACATGTAAATCTGAATTTGGTAAATGCAATGCTTTTAAAATCAGCATTTCCCTAAAGCAGCACCCATGGCTTTGTTTTAAGGAATCACCAAATGGTAAAAATGTCAAGTTCTTGCCATGAGTGCATGTTTCCTCAATTCAGTGAGTATTCATAGCACAGAGGGTTTTTTTTTTTTTTTTGAGATATTTTATTGTTTTTCTACTTTTCATCAGGGTGAGGTTGCCATGGCAATAAAGTAGGCTATCTTGTTGGATTTCACCTTTGCTGTCTTGCTTCATATGGTGTTCTCTGCTCAGAGCAAACATGGTGGACGCTGCTCACATACAAATGTCTGATTTCCCATTTCCTTCTCAAGTGTGCCTGGCAGCTCGTCTCCCGAGACAGCTGAAGCAGCACTTCACAAACTGGCATTCATCCTTCTCTCTAATGGCCACCATCATATGTCTCACTTGTTTTGTGATCTCTCTTTCAAGAAGGACACGGCTCTTCTTGAAAAATTTCTTTTTTCCCATTGAAAACTGAGGTCTTTTAACATTTCAATTAACTTGGCTGTCAGATCAACTCAAAAAACATTCCCTGTTTAAAAGTACCCATCCTAATGGTATGACATTTTTGAAAAATTAAAAGAGAACATAGGCTTATCACAAATACAGATACACAGATGCATTTAGTGCAAAAACACTTTAAATTTCAGGCTCTTCTTATTTTATATAACAATTACTAACTCTTCCAATCGTCTAAATGTAAATCATGACCATGACAAAGGATGTGATAATCTATGAACTGGGCAAAGCTCCATGCATTAAAGATTTGTTCAAGGGACGAATAAATAAACACATAGGGATGCACATGTGTGCAGGCACACACATACACATCCAATATTATGGAAATAAAGCCACAAACACATTTACAGATGGAATTCAACCTTGCACATATGAGATATAGGGAGTCCTTCCACATCACCACCACATTTTCCACCCCTTCCAAAAATGGATATTTTTTTCTTTCCATATGTCCTGTCTCTTTTTGATTTCTCAAGTTCAATTCTATAATATTAATTTCTCTCTGATAGCCAGTGGTCTCCAAAGTGCCTGTTCATCAGGTTATGTAGACTTGGAATTCATTTTAAAGGACATGTTTTAGTATTACTTATAGGTTACTTTAATACTATGATTTTTGTATATATTCATAATACAGATTTCTATGAATTTAAGCAAACTTTACAAGGGAAAAAGTAGGCATATGTTAAGATAGCATAATACTATTTCCTAATTGTATCTAATGATGATGTCTGGATAATTCTTAGCAGATCACTGTAACTGGTCTTACACTTTATACACGTATGTTTTTCTGTCCTTAAAATTGATGCCTTATTTTATTTAGGGCAATCAACTTTTGCCATGAGGTACATAGAATATTTTTTCTATATTTTCTAGACAATCAATATTATACATTACAGCTTATTGGTGATGGTGGTGATATATTTGTTTATGTTTTACTTGCCATGACTCCCCATCCTCTTTTGTCTAGCCCCTTTGCAGAACAATCCACTCACTTCTGCATTCCTGAAGCATCTCTTCTTTATGTACCCATTCCCAATTCCACTAACAGCCCTATGACCCATGTTGGCCAAAGATACCATCCCCTGTCCCCAGTGATTGCTTCAGGGATGAGTATACTACTCCTTCAAAGACAAGGGAATTCTCTTTCTGCCTGAACAGATATGAAGTACTTAGTGTCTATCTTGCTTCTATCTTGCTTCTGTGTATTTCTCTGCAGAATAATTCCTCGTAGAGACCAGATGAACCAAGAGAGAAAGACATGGTGATGGGGAGTGTGTGCATCGAAACCAGCCTCTCCTATAACTATTTCAGTTATATGTTCTACTATAGGCCAGTATTCCTAAGTTCAGCTCATCTGTCACTCATTAGGAGAGGTCTTTTCTGCCCATCCTAATTAAACGTGTCAGCTATTCTTTCGCACCTCACTTTCTTAACAAGCATAACAATGTGAATTCTCTAATTTATGTCTGACATTTTTACAATCTTTTTCCCCACTAGAAAGTCAGCTCTGCTTTGACAGAATCTTCACTTGTATTGGATTACTATTAGAATCCTAAACTCTAGCACCATGCCTGGCTTTCAATAAGTAGTTGTTGAATGGATGAATGAATGAGTAGATGAATGAAGCTAATTTGAGGACTATTTCTATCATGAGAAACTGAAAGAAAACATAGGGAGTACTTTATTTTTTTAGATTGTAGCAATAGCATAACAACCTATGTATTGATGGTATTAACAATTCTATTTTCTTAACTTTTTATCACTATCATCCTTTTCTTCACATCATAGTGGCTTCTAATTTTAGTCCCACAAATGGATTTGAAAAATTGTTTACCAGAAGGACTTTCTGTGCCTCCTCCTAAACCTTTGTTTTAGTCTTCACTCTGTCATCAGAACGATATTTATGGAAATAAATCATGATGGCGCTGCATGCTCTGAGTTTCAGCAGAGATCTTCCAGTCTCCAAGTGCTCCCAAAGAAAACACATCTCGTTGGTTTTCACCCGTGGGCAGGAATTAAGAGGGATCCAAAAACTCCATGTGCTCCAAATAAAACCTCCCTCCTGCAAACCCCACATACCCTCTGGCAAGAGTGAACAAAAGACCATGAAACTCCCTGTCCAAAAGACTCCTTCCCTCCCTGTCCACCACTAAAGTCTTCATTTTCACCTGATTTGAGGAATCACCTTCTATCCCTCATCTTTGTAATGAACATAGCCAGAAGTAAAACTCTAATTCTGGGGTTCCTTCTCATAGCCTGCCACTGTGGACTGTGTCTTTCAAAATTATCACTTGGCAAGATGTTAAAGATCTTTACAACTCTCTTGCTGGCTTTGTATTGAGACTTGAGGTGTAAAATATTCTGACTTCTCACTTTCCTGCAGACCTTATATTATAGAAACATAAGAAGCTTTTATTCATATAGCTAAGAGTAGACCACAACTCCTATGTTCTTCCCGTATGCTGGATAATTCTGTCTTCCATTCTGGCAGCCTATACACACTGAAAAATTAATAAAAGTATTGATTGAATCTATAGTTTAGAAATACCATTGAGACATTTATTATCTATTTATATTTCAAATTATATTACTGTTTACTCTACAAACATTAAAAGTAATCAAAATAAATTTATGTTAATTTTTATTTTTCCAACCATACCTCAAAACTCCCGATGTACTTTTCTAAGACATTTCCTTCGTCAGAGGAGGTATAACATATGAAGGGGAAACTGAGCCCTGATCTTTAACATAAGACTCACTTCCGGCTTGAGAGACCTGGAGAATCACCAGAACTGCGTGTGAATTGTGTGTGTGCAGGAGATCAGGAAGATGGCCCCCAAGAGAAAGTGTATGTGTGAGGTGTCGCAATACTATTAAGGTAAAGAGTCTCTAGAGTCCAAAGGTGTCTTGATGCTGGAGGCAGAGGTTGTGCTCTAGGTCTGCGGTTTTGCAAAAACAAAGGTGGAGACGTTCTGTCTGACCTCCTCCGTGTCGTCCCTGTCAGTGCTGAGGTGGGACAGGCAGCTTTTGTCTACTCCTTCCGGTTTTATGATAATAAATACGGCCAGAGGTTTACTCAGGGGGCTCCTCCCAGAGTTCCTCAGTCCCCAGAAAACAGACTTTGTGTCAAGCCTCTTCATTCCCCCTCCTCTGATTACCCCAAACCCCACCAGCGTATATAAAACGAAGAACGTAATAGAAGACTCGTAGAAGAAATGACTGTGCAGTTTAAAAATACATGTATGAATGGTGAAATCTCAGAACACCAAACATTAATGTGAATTGTGCGCCCCTCAAAATTCATGTATTGAAGCTCCAAACCCCATTACTCTAGAATGTGACTGTATTTGGAAACAGGTTTTTGAAGAAATGACTAGTTTAAAATAAGGCCATTAAGGTACTCCCTAATTTAATCTGTGTTCTTATAAGAATAGGAGATTGGATGGAGAAAAAGGCATCAGGGAGGGTCACTCACAAAGGAAAGACGATGTGAGAACACAGTGAGAAGATGACCATTTACAGGACAAGGAGAGAGGCCTTCTCAGAACTTGATCTTGAACTTCTAGTTTCCAAAATTGTGAGAAAACAAAAAAATGTTAATGAAGCCACCTGCTGTACGGTATTTTGTTATGGAAGCCCTAGCAAAGTAATTCCTCATTAATATTATTCTCAAACCATCTTTTGAGAAAACATGGGCAACCTAACAAAAGAATAATTTTCAGCTTAATATCGGATCTCATCTGATCATTATTTCTACCTTTGTTGTCATCATATAAATATATTTTTTAATTGTGTCCAAATGTATTTCCTGGTTTCTATTCTCCTCATACGCTTGTAGTGAATTCATCCCTCTTCAAAGCTCACTTTTGCAAATACAGTAGCACCTCCAATGTTGACCTCCTCTCTACACTGACATCTCCTCATGTTGACTGAATTTTCACAAACTGAACGTGCACCACATGTGTGTTTCACTACAGTAGGCCTAGTTCCCCATGTTGACCACCTCCATATATGGACCAGTTTGGTACTGTCCCTTGGTTGGTCAGCACTATGATAACATGTAATGAATGTCTCCTGCGCAAAACCTGCAATGACTTTCTATCACATTCAAAATAAAATCCAAACAATTTATCGTGACCCATAATCTCTCACTTACTATCCTTTCTTTACCTTTCATCCTTCATCTGCATTAGCCTCATCAACCTTCTTTCAGTTTCTGAAACACAACAAGTTCATTTATATCAAACACAGTGATTCTCCACCTTGGACAAGTAGTGGAAACACCTACAGAAAATGGTGCCCGCATTCCAGTCCCATGGCTTTAGATGTAATTGGTCAGGCATTCAGTTTAGGTATCACAATTTAAGGTCACCTTAGTCTAAGGAATCTTCCCTGTTGCCACAGTTTAGAATCCAGTGCCTTCACTTTTACCAGGCTCCCCTCTTCCTTTCATTCAGAAAAGGTCCAATGTCCAATCAAATGCCCTCTGATCAAATGTCATCTCATCAGACAGACTTTACAACCATATTATATCTGTATAAAACATCTTCCCCTCACCCTTCCCACACATATTAACTTTCTACTCACTTTCTTCTAGGGTGACCTTTAATTCAATCTGGCTGGTGTTATTAAAAGGAGAGGAGATAATTTTACAAAAAGATACAACAGGGATGCAACCTGACCCAAGTTTTTTATTATGTGTCTTCTCCAACAAAATGTGAACACTGTAAAAAAAATAGCTCTTTCTTTCTCACCTCTATATTCCCAATTCCCATAGTTAAATGTACATATTTAATATTTATTGAATAAGTAAATCAATTAATTAATTGATAAGAAAGTGAAACTTTAAGTATTCTGGACAAAACTATTTTGAATGTTTTCATTCAAAGCCACCTGGGAGGGAGGGAGTTATGCAGGGACATTCAAAGCAAGATAGGAAAATGATGAAGAAACATTCAAATTCAGAAAGTAGCATGTCTACAGTAATAAAAGATTTTGGTATTGCAGAAGGAGGTTTATACGATGTCTCTGGGTTTTGATTTTCTGAAGGATAAGTTGGACATAATAATATCTGCAACTTTTTTCAGGCCCCTTCTCCCAGAATAAAATGAGACTGGTATAGTGAAAAATCCTGGCACTTCAAGAACTGTGTAATACATTCTTAAGTAAATTTAAAATAAAAGTAAATTTAAAATAAATCTTTTAAAAGATTTGTATTAGTCTGTTCAGGCTAACACAACAGAACTCCACAGACTGGGTGAGTTAAACAACAGATTTCTTTTCTGGTGGTTCAGGAGGCCAGAAGTCCCAAATCACAGTTTCGCCAGAGTTGGTTTCTGAAAGGCCTCCCTTCCCTCCTGCAGAGGGCCACCTTCTCAGAGTCCTCTCCAGGCCTTGCTTCCCTGCACGGCTCTCCTTGTGTCTCTCTCTTCTGATGAAGACACTAGTCCTATTGGGTTAGTGCCTCACCCTTACAACTTTATTTGACTTAAAAACCTTCTGAAAGGCCTTATCTTCAAATACAGGTTAGGGAATTAATATATGAATTTTAGATGGGGAGTAGGGGAACAATGCAGTCTTCAGTAAGACTCAATTAACAAGTAAGTTGAAAATTTAAAAACTGTCTTTAATTATACAACTGGGGGAAAAGTCATAAAATATGAGCTCTAAATCGACAGATGTCTTGATGCCAAATATTTTCTTGTTCACTAAATTTTGGCTATGATGGGTAAAGCAGTGTATTTAAAGCTTACTAGCACGTTGCTTTACCCATCACTGCAAAAAACTAGAGAACAAGAAATTACAAGGGTGTGGTAGCTCACATTTGTAATCCCAGCATTGTGGGAGCCCGAGATGGGTGGATTGCCTGAAGTCAGGAGTTTGAGACCAGTTTGAGCAAAGCAAGATCCCATCTCTACTAAAAATAGAAAAATAACCAAACGTGGTGGTGGGCGTCTGTAGTCCCAGCTACTCAGGAGGCTGAGGCAAGAGGATCACCTGAGCCCAGGAGTTTGAGATTGCTATGAGCTATGACACCATGGCACTCAATTCCAGGATGATTGAGCAAGACTCCATTTCAAAAAAAAAACACACACACACACCAGAAAAAAAAAAAATAGAAAGAAAAGAAAAACAAGAAAGAAAATCAAATTTGTGAGGAAAATTTTCAAAATCTGAAGTGTTTCACCCAGTCTAGGTGATAGGAATTAGCTTGGTAAAGCAGAAACTAATACCATTAAATGTGAAAATTTGAAAGAAAAGATAAGATTTTAAAGTTTAAGAAAACACAAGTTTAATATCTTTTTTTTCCTGATGAATAGACAAAGACAGCCCTGCTGGCTTAGTTTTTTTTCCTTACTAACAATTGAAAAATTATGATAAATTCTTATCCATCATATGTCATAGCAGGTGATCAACAAAAGACCTCATGAAGAAAGAATCATAAATAATTACATTACCATCTACAAAAGTGGCAAGCTGTGATCCTGTGAGTATTGCACTGAAAAAAAAAATTGGTATATCACTTCCTACTAAATTGAAACTAAACTATGTTGACTTGCCTTAATCAATGGACTCAAAGACAAGTATTGCAAGATTATATTCATTGTACATTGGTATTTGTGTATTAAATTTTCCCTACTAGAAGGTAGACACCAAGAGAAGAGAGAAATGTTCATCTGTTTTTATTGCATCCAATTTAATTTGTTTCACTCTTGGTCCCATAGTATCTAAATTAGCATCAGACACATTGAGGGTATTTAGTGAATATTGGTTGAATGAAATATTTATTTAATTCATGCATAAGTACTATCAGTAAGATTTTAACTTGTTATAAAACATTATCCCAAAGAAAATGAGTGGGAGACAAAAAATGGTAGAATAGGTGATTTAGCGCTGGTCAAGTGAAGAAAAAAGGAACGTGAGGAGAAAGGATATGATGAGTGAGAAAGGAAAAAAGAAAAAAAGTTCAGAGATAATAAATCATGAGATGAGGAATTCCTTGTAAAATTAGTATGTGTGGGAAATAGAGTGGAGGTAGTGTTTGCTCTAAAACAGGTACATGCAGCCATTTTCCTATAGTATAAAGTCTAGACTCAGAGAAAATATTAAGAAATGTTGTTGGAGAAGTAAGTGTAAAACCTTACTCCTTTGAGAGAATTTAATCACATAATCAAAACAAAATATACTACCTAGGACTCATTATTCATTATATTTGTAATTTTAAATTTAAAGGTAAAAGGTTTCTATTACAGATTTTTAATAAAAGACATATTTGTCTCATATTAGTATTATTATCAAACTTGTCACATTCACAAAAATTGCAGATTCCCTGAGTGTCTAGCAATCCCCAGATGTTTCCATGCTTCATCTAGCGCTATGTTTTATGCTTCACAATGCTGTCTTCTTGCTCAGCTGCCTGTCTGAATTACTAAACTATTGCACGAGATAGTCGTCATGCTATTTTGCTCCCTCCCCAATGAGGAAACTTTTCCAGGAAAAGTGATTGGTACACATTAGATGCCTAATAAGTAAGTGATCAACAAATCGAGAGTTATGTGTCCTGGGCATGCTGTATTAAGACTGGGATTGGCCAAACCAATCATTCCTTCTCTTCGTGGCATTTGTGAGTAACAAAGATTCAGTCATGTGGTTGAAAGTATTAAAAGAAAAATTTCAGAAGATTAGAATATGAACCATCCATGCCATCATCTCTACTAATGAACAAAAAGTTGAGTTAGGTTATTCAAACTACTACTGCACCATGAATGATGTTCTGTTCTTGCTGGAAAGTCCTGAGTAGGAAGCTTGTCTTACCTTTTTTGTATCCTTAAGTAATTCATCACTTACTGAGATAATGTGGGTTTCTGGTCCTTTTAAATTCAAAAATTCTAATTATCAATGAAATTAACAAATATGTATAAATTGTTTTATTTAGTATATAAAACATTGTCACATATTTTATTTGATGCTCTTTTAAGCTGTATGTGTCTGCTCTGGTCTTTGTTGCACACACACACACATGCATTTGTTATACACATGCATGTAAGTCCAGGGTATATACATGTATGTGTGTATATATACTGTGTGTACGTATACATTCACTCTGACATCCCATTACACTTTCAAAAGGTATTTCTTGTACTATTATTGGCAAGTTAAATGTGGGATGCCCTTGCAACTAATGATACAAGAGTGCTCCTGATAGAACATGGTAAGAAGTTAGAAAAGCTTTTATAGAAATAAAATAATGTGTTCCTCATTGCTGGTGGGAATGTAAACTAATATATCCCTTTTGGAAGCATGTTTGGAGAATACTTAGAGATCTAAAAATAGATCTGCCATTCGATCCTATAATTCCTATACTACACTCTTAATAGTTTTGAGATGTACCATTTCATTATGCACATTAGGTGTGGTCCCACCATATAACCTCACTCCTCATGGCTTCTCCCCTTCCCTCCCCTCTTGTTCCTTTTCCCTCCTCCTTTCTGGGATATAGTTGTGTTTTATCATTTGTATGAATGTGTGGGTTATTATATATTGTTTTCATAATATTATTGAGTACATTGGATACTTTTTCTTTCATCATTGAGATACTTTGCTATGAAAAATATGCAGCTCCATCCAAGTTAACATAAAAGATGTAAAGATTCCATATTTGTATGGCTGCATGGTATTCCATGCTATATAGACCACAATTTGTTCATCCATTCAAGGTTCAATGGGCTCTTGCCCTGCTTCCACAACTTGGCAATTATGAATTGAGCTGCAATAAACATTTTTGTGCACATTTCTTTGTTGAAAAATAATTTTTGATTATCTGGGTATACACCCAGTAAAGGAATTGCACAATTGAATGGCAGGTCTACTTTTAAATCCTTGAGTATTCTCCAAACTTCCTTCCAAAAAGGACTTATTACCTTGAATTCCCACCAGCAGTGTAGAAGTGTTCCCTTCTCTCCACATCCATGCCAACATTTGTAGTTTGGGGATTTTGTGGTGTAGGCTAATCTTAGATGCTATCTCAAAGTGGTGTTTTTTTTTTTTTTTATTAAATCATAGCTGTGTACATTAGTGCAATCATGGGGCACAATGTGGTTGCTTCATATACAATCTGAAAGATTTTCATACAACTGTTTGACATAACCTTCATGGAATTTTCTTGTTTGTTGTATGAAAACATTTGTATTTTGCATTTAGTAAGTTTCACCTGTACCATCATCTTCTAAGATGCACCATTTTTACAGATCCAGGATATAAAGGGGATTAATTAGTCCACAGAGGTCAGCAGATCACAGTGATCTATCTGGTAGACAGCTGTTACTTGATTTGTGGGAGCCTATGAATACCTCTAGTGGAAGGTTTGGGCAGGGCTTTGCATGCTCACCTCAAGCCTAGTGAAGGAACCTTCAAAAAGACCACTTGGAGAGTTTGTCATTTATCCCTTGTAGTGGTAGAGACAGACAATTGAGGCTTGAGTCCTACAAGGAATGTAGCATGGGTTGTAGTGTAAAGCAATAGTCCTGCCACTTTTGGGGTCAACATGCAACTTTAGAGGCTGCAAGCAAGAGGTGAGTATGTGTTTCTTATGCATCATATGTGGCACACATAGAAGAAAGGTGGCCCGAGCCTTGGTCAGTAGGACCACCAAAAAGGGCCAAAACAACCCCAGGAAAAAGAAGTTGAATATGGGTCAATGGGCTCAGGGAAGAAGGTGCAAGTGCTACCTGCTTCTAGCCAGCTGCAACAATGGAGGTCAAAATCACTACAGTTGGAGAAACCTAGGAAAAAACTGCAAAAGATCCCATGAAAGTGTCCACCAGCGAAAGAAGCCATCACTAACGTGTTAGCACCAGAGAATGAGAAGTCAGCTTGTCAGGAATTACATCACCAAAGTCTTTCCCACATCTTCCCCCGTCTTCCTTTCCACTTGCCAGTCCAAGAGGGGTTCGAGGCTCAAGTAGCAAGTGGGAAGAGGCAATGATGAGAAATACAAAAGCCATTTGCAGCCTCCTTTCCCACTACAAGCTTCCAACATGAAATAGTCATCAGCTAAAAGACATTGATGCTACATCAAGTTTGTAATTTTGAATAAGATCAAGGAATGAACATTATAATTACCTGAGGTCATTTTTATTACTTAATATTAAAAAAAAAATCTTTCTGTTACCTACAACTAAGGAGAAAACTCATCAGTCTGTAGGAGCATTCAATAAGGAATTGGAGGGAAAAACATCAAACATACTTGTAGGGTTAATTAGAAACAAAAATAAAAGCTGAATTTGATTAAATCATCAGCTATATTTTTCCAACAACCAGTTATAGTAGGTAGATGCTACTTTTATTTTCTGTAGACAGTAGACTTGTGAGGTTGTGAGCAGGGATGGAGTTCAAGCACTCTTTACATCTCCTCTCTCCTATTTCTCACTGGCTGCTGAGTTACATGTATTAACTCACCCTGGTTTTTCAGAGCACAGTTTGAATACTCGGAACAGCTCCACTTACCCCCACTCTTTTACCTTGTGTAAAGGTCATCTAAAATATGATCATTGCAACTATGACTTCCAAATCTGTTTGTCTTTCTCTTAACTGATGGAATCTATCAAATTGTTTATTGCCAATGTTAACCAGGATGTTCCACCAACATCGCAGACTCATCACCTCCTCATGAATTCCCTTGTATAATGTGTGTCACCCACATTCTTGATAAGTCATGCCAGAAAGTGGAACATATCTTCTCCCTGCACTCCTCCTACCTAATTCAATTCAGCATTAAATCTTATTGATTTTCTTTCTACATGTTCTATCATCTCTCTTTCAGGTCCATAGTCTTATATTAGATAATAATCATTATTTCATAAACTTGATATCCCTACAAAACACCTTCAATTGGCTGCCAGGATGACATACTTAAGGTAAAATGGTCATATCGCCTATAGAACTCCCTACAGTCACCTGTTATATGGAACTATTTCAAGCTTCTAGAATAGTGTTTCTGCATCTGTAGTGTATATTGGAATCACCTGGGAGTCTGGTAAAAAATGCTTTTTCAAAGTTGGCTCCTAGTAACTTGGACCTAAGAAGTCTGATGTGTTCTCTGAAACTCTGCATTTTCACCATGTGTCACAGACAATCCTGATGCAAGTGTTCTAAGGACCAATGTCTTGGTCCTTTTGGCCTGCTGTAACAAAATGCCATAGACAGAGTAGATCATAAATAAAATTAACTTATTTTTCACAGTTTTGAAAGCAGAATACTTCCCTAATAAGACTCTAGCATATTTTATGTCTGGTGAGGGCTCATTCCTCACAGAAGGTGCCTTCTAGCTGTGTCCTCACATGGTGGAAGAGGCTCTTTCATTCCATTCATGAAAGACAGATCTTCCTGCATGATCTAATGATCTCCCTAAGGTCTCACCTCTTAATCATACTAATGATGACCTTAGGGGTTTAAGATTTTAACATATGAATTTAGACCATATAAACTTCCATACCATAGCAACCAATTATCTAGAACGATGTTTAAAAATGTGTGTGTGCATGAGACATCAACACTTTACAATGCTGCATTCTCTAATGCCTTTCCTGAATCCATTCTTTAAGACTCGAAGGTCATTTATTTTCTCTTCAAGACTCTACTGATCCCTGCACAATATGTCCTAGATGAATTTATTATTAGAATATCTTGAGCATCTTTTCATATGGTATATATTCCTTTTATTATATTATTTACTTACATACCTAGCTCTCAACAAGATCCTGAGCTTTTAGTGACCGAGAGAATTTGAAAAGGAGGTCGTAATCCTTTTTCATTCATCTAAGATTCTTTAGGATCAAGAACTGTAAGTGGAATATGTATCACAAATACTGTTTATTCAATTAACAAATTCATAGATGACCTTGACCTTTGGATTTTGTGAAAGGCAAGACAAGGAAATTCACATTCACTATTCTTTTTCTTTAACCGAATATTCCTTTTATAGCATTATATCATATTTTCTAATTCTCTCAGTCACTATGTTAGGATGAAGTATGAGGGTGAGAACATTGCTGTGTGTCAGAAGATCCTTACAGACTTTTGAGCTATAAGGGTCACCTAATTATATCAATCACAGAATAAAAAACCAAAATATTAAATTCCAAAAGCATTTGTAATATCTTGTGCACACATATAAAAACAGGCATGAAGTGTCCTTAATTTCTTGGCCCGCCCCATGTTCTCAAACTTTGAGCAAAATAACTACTTTTAACCACAACTGTATTCATCCTCAGAATTTCAGATGTGTTAGAAAAGAGTGATTTGGGACTGGCCAAACTAAGAAATACAGTATAAATGTAAATATTAATTGTATGCAAAAATGACTACAATGTACAATTCCAACATCTATTTCTAATTCTTCTCATTGAATAGGTTAAGGCTAAAAAAGTGAGTATGAGCATGAAATTTTCCTTTCTGTTTACTTTGTTCTGATTTGTTTTTCTTTCAGAATCTAAGCCCTGTTGATTCTTCTCTGGTCCACTGCAGACTTTCTTATTTCAAATGGTTTTGTGCATGGATAATGGTCTATTTACACCAAGCTTCTTACCACAGAAAGTTCTTTCTCAGTCTTTTTCCAAACTTCAGAATTTTGGTACATGGTTTTTGTTAATGTATTTTGAAGAGTTTGTCTACTATGCTGGCTAAGTACTTGCCACCATATTTAAAGTCAGTTGTGATATCTTTTTCCCTTGCTTTGCCCTGGAACTCAACTCCTGATCAATGTGTTTCTCGTAATAAGCCTTTTCATTCTTTCCTATGTTCCGTTCTACTCACACAACAGATAGTAAGTCTATTTTCCCACCATTTTATTTGTCAAGAAATTTAAATCCCAGTTTTTGCAGAAACGTGGGCACCACAGTAGATTTTATAAAAGTCCATTACATGAGAATTCCATGCCAACTAAATGTAAAAACTGCATCGTGCTAAACAAATCTATTAATTTGCTCTTTGCCTCTTGACATCAACTAGTGGACTTAATTGCTCTAACACTATAATTTGAAAGCTGACAAATGACCAATTTAAAGAGTTAAGTAAACAGTTAAATATAATTCACAGAGGAATGGTGCAACAGTGTTTAGGGGACACTACACAAACCAAGCGCAACATTTAGAAGTCAAATCTGGCAGTCATGTCCAGGCGAGTTCAAAATGACAAGACCATCAAGGTCAAAGACCAGTTAAAGATCTGCATCCGCAACCAGAAGGGATGCTGATGGTCATGATACCTGCGGAGGTAAAATTCAGCAGGCTGTGAACCCCTGCCTTATACTCTCCCTGCGTAGCACAATTTACACCAGTGCGTTCTGTCCTAATCCTAGTGATATCTGTTATGCCTTACAGAATTCAGAAAGCCTAACCAAGCATAGATAGCTTTCATTTTTTCTCTTGCCATGCTTTCATGATCCCATTTCAGGCTTTCTTTTAAATAAGCATTCTTACAGTAACTCCAAATCAGCAGATAATCCACATGTAAAATAAAACATCTAAATCTGTGATCTATGATGATTTCTTTTCTAAAAGGACAAAAAGGAAAGCTCCACTGTCCTGTCAACCCTCTGTTAATGAGCACTGAATTCACAGCTCCAGGTTCTGTAAACCTCATTTAGATGTGTCAGCAAGAGCCAGAGCTGTATTAAAGGTCTGAAACAGGAACAATAATTAAGAAGGCTCAATGCCAATTCCTTTTCATCTTTAACTGCTGCTTACAGTTCGTACACAACAAATACTAAAAGGTCATTGGAACTCATTTTATAATGAGTGCATATTTATATTCCCTGAATTTTCCCTCTGACAAAGACGGTGATAATGGGATAAAAAAATGAGATTTGGCCATGGAAAATAGGAACAGCACAGGATAAAAAAAAAAAAAGGAAAAGAAGGAAAATCCCAGCTAACCGTAGGCCACGCAGCACAGGGCCTACACTCTGACAATCCCTTTAGAATCTCATCCTAAAAAGGACAGTGTATATATCCCTTGGAGGAAATAGTCTTAATATCAGGAATCAGGGGATAATCAATTGCTATATCCTACATCATTTGCTTACTAGTTGTGTTAACTTGAAAAGGTACTTGTTCTCTCCATCTTGGTTTCTCAGCTATCAGTGGGGGTTGGGGCTGGGCAAGTAACACTTGCCCTGGGATTTATAGTCTAGGATTGTTATGTAGAGTAAATAACTCATAGGAAAGTTTGTTAATGAGTTACGCACTGCACTCAAGAATAATATGCTATTGGCCAGATACTGTGGCTCACGCCTATAATCCTAGCACTCTGGGAGGCCGAGATGGGTGGATTGCCCGAGCTCAGGAGTTTGAGACCAGCCTGAGGCAGAAAGAGACCTAGTCTCTAAAAAAAATAGCCAGGTGTTGTTATGGGCATCTGTAGCCCTAGCTACTTGGGAGGGTGCGGCAAGAGAATCACTTGAGCCCAAGAGTTTGAGGTTGATGTAAGCTGTGACACCACAGCACTCTACCTAGGGTGACAAAGTGAGACTCTGTCTTAATAAAAATAAAAGAATAACTTGTGATTCTTATTATATAATCTTTCTCAAGCTTTCATTTCTTTCTTATAAATTTTTTTTCATAGTTGGGGATTAATTTGAGATTCTTTCTTTAGTTAAGGAGAAGACTTGGCTGATTCATCCATGCCCCTCTTGTAATTAATAAAAAACATCTTAGAAGTTACCTATGTGGACATAATTACTAGTAACTAGCCACTAATAGTTACAGTTATTAGTACTATTACTAATCACACAACCCAAGAAAGCTGACATTGTTTTCAGCACCTACCCACATTAATAAAAAGGTGCTTAGTTTGGTTTTTTCTTTTTTATTATTATTTTGCAAACATTCTACATTACTTTTAAAATGTATGATGGTCTCCTCTAAACTGGTTCTTCCTTCTCCCAAGCATCTGCCATCTCTCACATAGAGTTCTATTTCACCCTTGCATTCTATCTAGCATTTCCTTCAGCATTCACAGGATTTTTTCCCCGAAAACCTCTTGGGTATTCCTCTCTTCTCACAATTCTCCAGGGATCTTCCCCAGACTGAAAGTCCCACTTTATCATCCCTTTGTCCACTTCTACCTACCTCTCCCATCCCTTCCTCAACTTCGTGCTCCTTCTCTTTCATATGGTATCCAGCCTAGTCACCTGCTTGCTTTTTTCTGGATGTGCTCTGCAACCCCCAGCCCAGGGTTCTTTCTTCCTACCATTCATTCTTGAAATAATCTTTCCAAATCTCCATACAGAAGCTATCCTCTCAGACATGCCTGTCCTAACTGCAAGGGTCCATGGTGGTACCTGCCACCTGCTGTTCCTCACCATATTACCCTATAGGTTTCCTTCATAGAAACTGTCAAATCTGTGATTACTTTCTATATGTTTTTTTCTCACACACTGGAGAAAGAAAGGAAGAGCAAGAAAAGCCCAAGTAAATGTAAGCCACATAGCACTCTGCACTCTGATAATCCCTTTATAATCATGCTCTACAAGGGACAGTTACATATCACTTAGAGGAAACAGTCTCACTATCAGACATCAGAGGACAACGTTTACATCCCAGTCATGGGAAGTCTCATGAGGGCAGGCACCCTGCTCACACTATTCACTATTTCTTACAATTATGACCAGCAGAGAACAGGTATGTCATAAATAGTTGTTAAAGAAGACAGTTCTCAAATAAAAAAGCAAGCAGGAAATCCTTTTCAATGTTTAACATTTTAATATGTATAATAGTGAAAATGGAAAGAAAAAAATCCCTAAGTAATGAAAGGCAGGAAAAATGTTGAAGAGAGCTTTGTACTATGAAGTTAAAGACTAGTTTATACAGATGTCTACTTTAAAAACAACTGGGTCAAATAAGAAAAACTCTTATGTAATTTCAGATCTTAAGCTGGAATTTAATTCTAAATTTGTATACAGGTACTGCTACTACTACTGTCATGATGAAAAAAATAAACATTGATATTCTGTTTTTTTGTTTGTTTTCCACTTCACTTAGTTCTGCTCTGACCCTTGTTATTTCTTTTCTTCTGCTGGCTTTGTCTTTGGTTTGCTTTTCTTTCCTTGAGATGTGACAGTAAGTTGTTAATTTGTGATTTTTCTTTTTGATGTAGGCATTTAAGTCTATGAATTTTCCCCTGAAACATGCTTTTGCTGAGTCCCATAGATTTTTATAATGTGTCCCTTTTGTAGTTTAGTTCAAAAAATCTTTTGATTTCTATCTTAATTTCATTCTTAATCCTGCTCAGCAGCAAGTTGTTGGATTTCTAAACTTTGTATGTAGTTTTGAGTGTTTCTCTTGTGATTGATTTCTAGTTTTATTCCATTGAGGTCTGAGAAGATACATGATATGATTTTTATTTTTCTGAATTTCTTATGGCCTGTTTTGTGGTCTAAAATGTGATCAATCTTGAAAAAAGCTGTCCCATATCCTGAGAAGAATACATATCAGTAGTTTTGGGGTGGAATATTCTATAAATGTCTGTTAGAATCATTTGATTTAGGGTCCGGTTAGGTTCCAGTGTTTCCTTAATTGTTTTCTACTTTGATGATTTATCTAGCTCTGACAGTAGGATGTTGAAGTCCTCGGCAATTTCAATGATGCTGTTTGTTTCTTTGTATTGATTGATTGATTGATTGAGGCAGAGTCTTACTCTCTTGCCTCAAGTAGAGTGCTATGGCATCATTCTTCATTTTTCTGGTGAAAGTTGCTTTATGTATCTGGGATCTGCTGCGTTATGTGCATGTATAGCAGGACATAAAGTTCGTGTGCAATTTAAAATAGTGTTCAATTTAAAATTGCACACAATCTTTATGGCTACCCTGTATTTAGGCTTAGTATGTCATCCTGTTGAATTGTTCCCTTTACCATTATATAATGACTCTCTTTGTCTTTCTTTTCTGTTGTTGGTGTAAAATCAATTTTACCTGGACGTTTTTGGTTTCCATTAATAGGGAATATTTTTCCCATCCCTTCACATTGTGTCTAAGTATGCCTTTAAGGTTTAGATGTGTTTTCTGAAGAGAGCAGATACCTGAGGTGTGGTTTTTTTATCCATTCAGCCAGCCTATGTCTTTTCAGTGGTGCATTTAAACCATTAAGGTTAGGAGATAGAGTTGATATGAGTGATGCTATTCTGTTCCTCATGTTGAATGGTATCATGTTGCTTGTTTTCCATCTTGCATTATTTTTTTATAAGAGTTGATTTAGCTTTTGTGGGTTATTTTATACTGGTGGATATCTACTGCACAGATTGGTATATCAAGAGTTCTGAATATTCCTGCAGGGAAGGTCTGGTAATTGCAAATTCCCTCAGTGTTTGCTTGTCTGGAAAACAATTGATTTCTCCATCAAATGAGAAACTTGGTTTTGCAAGGTACAAGAGTTTAGGCTGGCACTGTTCTGTTTAAATAATAAGATTGAACATGGGGCCACACTTGCCGACTCCTTCCTGGCTTATAAAGTTTCCACTAAGAAGTCTACTGTTAGACAGACGAACTTTCCTTTGTGGGTTAATTGTTGCTTATGTCTAGCTACTTGTAGAAATTTCTCCTTCATTTTGACTTTGGTCAGGTCAATTATTATGTGTACTATTGATGTCCTGGTAGCTGTAAATCTTGCCAGATTTGATGACCATCTTTTATCTGGATATATGGGTCTCTGGCAATACAAGGAAGTTTTTAATCAATGATTTCCCCATATATACTTTTCAGGATTTTAGTTCTTTCTTCCCCCCAGGATGCTGATAATTTATATGTTACTTTGTATAGCATAGTCCCATATCTCAAAAATTGTTGTTCGAAATGATAAATAAAGTTGGCACAGTGCTTGGTAGATTAAACAGGAATAGAAGGTAAAACACCCAAATAAGATTATTTAGAAATGAAAAGGAAACAAATACCACAAAAGTACAAAACACCATTCATAAATACTATGAAAATCTCTTTGCATATAAATTAGAAAACATAGAGGAAATGAACAAATTCATGAAAACATACAACCTCCCAAGATTCTATCAGGAAAAAGAGAACTCTGGAACAGACCAGCAATGAACAGTGAGATCAAAGCAGTAATAAAAATAATCTTCAAACATAAAAATGTCCTGGACCAGATGGATTCACAGCCAAATTCTACCTGACCTACAAAGAAAATCTGGTACTCATACTACATAAACCATTCTATAATATTGAGAGGGAGAAAACTTATCCTAACTCAATCTATGAAGATAGCATGATCTTGATAATCAAAGCCAGGAAAGGACACAACAAAAAGAGAAAATTACAGACCAATAAACCTAATTAACATAGATTAAAAAATTCTCAATAAAATAATAGCAAACCAAATTCACCAGCACATCAAAAAAAAAAAAAAAGAAAAGAAAAGAAAGAAAAAGAATCCACCAGAATGAACAGGGATTCATCCCAGGGATGCAAGAATGGCTCAAAATTCATAAATCAATTAAATTTGATTCACCACACAACAGAAGCAATAACAAAGACTATATTATCATCTAAATAGATTCAGAAAAAAAGGACAAAATTTAGCACAATTTCATAAAAAACTCTGCATAGAAGGAACGTATTCCAAAATTGTAAAAGCCATACACTATAAACTCACACCCAACATTGTGTTGAATAGAGAAAAGGTGGAAACATTCCCTCTAAGAAGAGAAAAAAGATAAGAGTCCTTACTGTCACCACTTCTATTCAACATAGGACTGGGTTTCTTAGCCAGAGCAATCAGCAAAGAGAAAGAAATAAAGGGTGTACAAATTGGGAAACAGGAGATCAAGCTATTGCTTTTCACTGATGACATGATCTTATACTTAGAAAACTCCAAAGAGTCTTCTAAGAGGGTCCAGAAATTGATAAATTCAGCAAAGTCTGAGAATACAAAATTAGTGTACACAAATCAGAAAATAGCATACCTATATAGCAAAAATAGTCAAACTGAGAATCAAATCAAAAACTCAATACAATTCACAATAACTAGAAAGAACATTAAATACCTAGGAATATACTTAATCAAGTAGGTAAAAAATCTTTACAAGGACAACTATGAAACTCTAAGGAAAAAAACTGCAGGGGACACAAACAATGGAAAAACATATCATTCTCGTGGATTGGCAGAATCAACATGGTTAAAGGGTCCATACCACTCAAAATGATATACAGACTGAATATAATCCCCATAAAAATACATTGTACTATACATATTTAGGAAAAATAATTTTCTGCTTCATTTGAAACTATAGAAGAGCCAGAATTGCTAAAGTACTCTTAAACAAAAAGAACAAATCTGGAGGCCTTGCTCTACCCAGACTTCAAACTATCCTACACAGCTATGGTAAACAAAACAGCATCGTATTGTTACAAAAGGAGAGAGACAGACCAATGAAACAATATAGAGAACTCAGATATAAAACCATCTACCTACAGCCAACTGGTCTTTGACAAAGCAGACCACAACATGCAGTGGTAGCCAGGCACGGTGGCTCATGCCTGTAATACTGGAAATCTGGGAGGCCAAGTTGGGTGGATTGCTTGAGGAAGGTGAGACTAGCCTCAGCAAAAGAAAGACCCATTCTTTACTAAAAATTAAAAAAAAAAACTAACCAGTCATTGTTGCAGGCACCTATAGTCACAGCTGTTCAGGAGAGTGAAGCAAGAGGATTATTTGAGACCAAAAATTTGACATTGTTATAAGCTATGACATGAGCTTATCTCTCAAAAAAGACAAAGATGGACACTTCATATTGGTCAAGGGAAAAATACAACAAGAAGACATTTCAATACTAAATATTTAGGCATCCAACTTAAATGCTCCCAGATTCCTGAAACAGACCTTAATTAAGATATCCCATAACACCATAATAGCAAGGGACTTTAATACTCCTCTTACAGAGCTGGACAGATCCTCTAAACAGAAACTAAACAAAGACACAAGGGACTTAAATGTGACCCTAGAACAACTGTGCTTGATAGACATATATAAAATACTCCATCCCAAAGTACCTTATCATTGGAGAAGTACCCATGGAACATTCTCCAATATTGATCATATCTTAGGACACAATGGCACTCTACTGAGGGAAACAAAGTGAGACTCCATCTCAAAAAAATTATATACATACACACACACACACACGCACAGAGAGCTAAGAAAACACTCTTTCAATAAATGGTGATGGAAAAATTAGATAGCCACATGTAGAAGAATGAATCAAGATTCCTATCTCTTGTCACTAAAAAAAAAAATTAATTCAAGAATTATAAAAGACTTACATGTAAGTCATGGAACCATAAGCATTCTAGAAGAAAATTAGAAAAAGTATTCTAGACATCAGTCCAGGCAAAGAAATTATAAAAAAGACCACAAAGGGCAATTACAGCAATAACACAAATAAATAAATGGGATTTTGTTAAATTAAAAAGCTTCTGCACATCTAAGGAAACAATCAACAGAACAAATAGACAACCTATAGAATAAGAGAAAATATTCACAAGCTGTACATACAATTAAGGACTAATAACCAGATTCTACAAAGAACTCCATCAAATAGGCAAAAAAAAAAAAAAAAAAAAAAAAAATCAAACAACCTCATTAAAAGTAGGCAAAAGACATGAACAGAAGCTTTTCAAAGGAAGATAGACAAATGGCTAATAAACCTAGGGAAAAAATACTCAGTGCACTAATCATCAGGGAAATGCTAATTAAAACCACAATGAGACATCACCTTAGCCTTGTCAGAATGGCTTTTATTAAAATATCTAAAAACAATAGGTGCTGGCACGGAAACAGAGAGAAAGGAATGCTTATATAAGGTTGGTGGGGCTTAAAATTAGTACAATCTCTTTGGAAAACAGTATGGCAATACCTCAAAGAACCAAAAGTAGACTTACCATTCAGTCCAGCATTCTCACTACAGGGTATCCCAAAAGGGAAAGACGTCTTTTCACACAAAAAAAGACATATCCACTTGAAAGTTTACATGTAGCCCAATTCACAATTGCAAAGATGTGCATCAACCCAAGTACCCATCAAGTCAGGAGTGTATTAATAAAATGTGGCATTTGTATACCATAGGGTACTACTCATCCATAAAAAGGGATGAATTGATGCCTTTTGCAACAATTTGGATGGAACTAGAGACCATTCTTCTAAGTGAAGTATCTCAAGAATGGAAAAACAAACACTACATGTACTGACTAAATTGGGTCTAATCGATGAGTACACAGGGAAGTAAAATTCAGTGGAAATCAAGCAGAGGGAAAAGAGAGGAAGGAAGGGGTAAAAACCTACATAAGGGCACGATAAATACTATTTGACTAATGGGCACACCTAAAGCCATGACTCAAACATTACAACAGCAATCCATTTAGCCAAAAATATTTGCATTCCTTTAATATTTTGAAATAAATTTTTAAAATCTATTATGCATAATTACTATTAATGGAAAAATTATTTTTTACAGTTATATAGGTTGCATAACTAATGACTAACAACCTATATAACTGGAAAAAGTATTTTCAAACCATATATCCAACAGGGGACTAATTTCCACAATTTACAAGGAACTCAACAACAGCCAAAAAATCCCCAATTAACCTAACTTAAAAGTGGGCTAGGGAATGAATAGACATTTTTCAAAAGAAGACAAATAGCATATGAAAAAATGTTGAACATCACTTATCATCATAAAAGCACATTAAAACCACAGTGATATATCATACTACACTAAACAGAATGGCTATTATTAAAGGAGCAAGATATTGGCAAAAATGCAGAGAAAAGGGAACTCTTAAACATTGTTGGTAGGAATGTGAATTAGTACAACTTATATGGAAAACAGTATGGTTATTTCTCAAAGAACTAAAAATAGAACTACCATAACATTCAGCAATCTCATCACTGGATATCTATCTACCCAAAGGGAAATAAACAAACATATTTACAAAGATAAGTGAAGTCATATATATATAGCAATACTGTCCACAATATCAAAGATATGGAATAACCAAGTGTCCATCAACAGAGAATTGAATAAAGAAAATGCAATGCATAGACCCAATATAAAAGAATGAAATCAGGTATTTTGCACCAACATGGAGGCACCTGGAAGCCATTATCTTAAGAGAAATATCTCAGACACAGAAAGACAAATAACACATATCCTCACTTACAAGTGGGGACTAAATAATGCACACGCTTGGAAGCTGAATGCCAACTATAATGTGAAGAGTGGAGACAGAAGAAGGACTCGGGAGAGGGGTGGATGGTGGGAGGTTGCTCCAGTGATGGGTGCACTGAGGTCCCAACTTCATCACCATGCAGTATATCAGTGTAACAAAATTGCACCTGTACCCCATGAATACATACAAATTAAAAATGAGAAAAAAAGTTGCAAAGAGAAGACTAATAACAACCTGGCAAATGTAGACATCAGCTACTACTAGGTTATTCTTATACTGTCATCAGAGTATTGCTACTCCAACAGGTGAATGTTTACCAAATACATGGGAAACATTTGGGCATATTTACAAAGTACTAAAATATACAATGTTCTCTCAGCATCTGTGAATAATGATGACTGGAAAGTGGTCTCTTTAGGTAAAGAAATGGGTATACCACAAATGAAATTATGCCCCATTCTTCCAAACGAAAGTTTCTGTTCCATGAATATGAGATTTCTTGGTTAAAAATACATTTGCATTTCATTTTGACATCAAAAATGATATTGAATGAAAACTTGCCTCCCAATGTTCTTATCATAATGACATTATTTTAAGAAAGAATAATATGCTTCCCCTGATACAGATTTGTATTTTTCTTATCTTGTAGTGAATCTTATGGAAAGTATTATGAAATTCTTGCTTTAAAAAAAAGGTGGCATAAAGCACCATTTTCATACTTTAAGGAGCTGAAAAAATAGTGCTTTGTTTTATATGGAATCAGAAGATAACCTGGAATAGCCAAGACATTACTCAGAAATAAAAACAAATCAGGAGGTATCACGCTACCAGACTTCAGGCTGTACTATAAATCTACAGTGATCAAAACAGCATGATACTGGCACGAAAACAGAGAGGTAGATTTATGGAACAGAATAGAGAACCAAGAGATGAACCCAGCCACTTATTGTCATTTAATCTTTGATAAACCTATCAAAAACATTCACTGGAGGAAAGATTCCCTATTTAACAAATGGTGGTGGGTGAACTGGCTGGCGACCTGTAGAATGAAACTGGACTCTCCTCTCTCACCATTAACAAAGATTGATTCTCACTGGATAAAAGATTTGAACTTAAGACATGAAACTATAAAAATATTAGAAGAGAGTGAGGGAAAATGCTTGAAGAAATTGGCCTGGGAGAATTTTTTATGAAGAGGACCCCCCGTGGCAATTGAAGCAACACCAAAACTCCATTACTGGGATCTATCAAACTAAAAAGATTCTGCACGGGCAAGAGCACAGTAAGTAGAGCAAACAGCCAGCCTTCAGAATGGGAGAAGGTAAGCACATTATGCTCCTGACAAAGGTCTGATAACTAGAATCCACAGAGAACTCAAACTAATCAATAAGAACAGAACAAATAACCCCATTTCTGTGTGGGCCAGAGACTTGAACAGAAACTGCCTGGCCTACAAACACATGAAAAAATGCTCATCTTTAATCATCGGAGAAATGCCAATGAAAACCGCTCTGAGACATCATCTAACTCTAGTAAGATTAGCCCACATCACGGAAATCCCAAAACTACAGGTGTGGGCATGGATGCAGAAAGTAGGGAACACTTCTACACTGCTGGTGGGAATGCAAGCTAATGCGACCTTTTTGGAAAGAAGTTCGAAGAATACTCAAGGAATTAAAAGTGGACCTACTTGTCGGGGCCCAGGATGCCGGGTCGCCGGCCTTGGCCTATGAAACTGTCTGGACATGGACCACTGTGCTCCTCACTCGGGATCAACTCCCCTTAGGTGCCTGAAGGCTATTTGTCTTAGCAAGAGGCAGAGAGAGAGAAAAAGTCTTAGTAGGAAAGTCTTAGCAGTCTTCATAGAAAGGCACCGGGCAGGCCCCCTTCGAGCAGGAGGAGCGAGAGAGTCAGAGAAAGTCCGTGAAAGAATGAACGAATCCGGACTAACCTCTCCTGCAGATACTTATAGAAGTGATCCCATGGCTATTTGTACCATAGGTGTAGAGACTGCCAAGCACTGATGCTTGTGCTCTCGTTTTAAGGAGAACCCAACCCCTTTCTCATGCCCTTATCACCGAGGTATAACCAAGATGTTATATCATAGGTGTTTCTTATAGTTAGAGAGCGTTCAGAGCTTAACTCTCGCTTCTCCTTCCCTTGAACTATATAGTCTCCTACACCTACTATTTGATCCTGCAAGTCCTCTATTAGGTAGATACCCAGATGATAAAAAATAATTTTACAACAAAGACATTTGTACCAAAATGTTTATTTCAGCCCAATTCATAATTGCCAAGTCATGGGAAGCAGTCCATATGCCCATCGACCCACAAATGCATTAACAAAATTGTGGTATATGTATCCCGTGGAACACTAGGTAGCCATAAAAAAGATGGAGACTTCACATCTTTTATTTTACCTGGATGGAGCTGAGACATATTTTT
Organism: Perodicticus potto; assembly: GCA_963574655.1. Lineage (NCBI taxonomy): Eukaryota > Metazoa > Chordata > Mammalia > Primates > Lorisidae > Perodicticus > Perodicticus potto. Next base: position 29,046 of record CAUYRH010116317.1, read on the forward strand.
CTTAGTAAAGTATATCAAGAATGGAAAAAAAATGTATTCAATGTACTCAATACTACTATGAAATCAGTAGATAATCACCTACACATTCATAGGAACGGTAAAACATAACTATAGTCCAGAAAGAAGGAGGGGAGAGGAGGGAGAGGGGTGGAAAAGGTGGCGGCCAGGAGGAGGGCGAGTAGTTGGGGGGACCTCGCCTAATGTGCATAATGCAATGATACATTTCAAAACTATTAAGAATGGATTATAAATGTCTTACCACAACAAATAAGCAAGGGGGATGGTTATATTAATCAGTTAGCTGTAAACATTCCACACCGTATATCAAACCAGCACATTGTACCCCATAAACATATTAATGTACACAGTTATGATTTAATAAATAAAAAAAGTTGGTAAGATTTCCCAAAGCTTGGGAACCCATGGTGGTTTTATTTGGTCCTAGATACTTTCAGATTTTCTACTGCTAGTTGTTTTACGACCATGCACATTTGACCTACGCCTGCGGGAGAAGGCCAGCATCTGCAGCACAGGGAGCCACAGGGCCTCACCACCACTGATGTTTTCCATAGCTATAGGAATCACCAATGAAGTAGAGGCTGAGAGGATATCAAAGAGTTTTACAGAACCTATGTTATTAAAACCTGTTTTATTAAAGTATAGCAAACTATGCAAAGGTGCGTGCATTGTAAGTTCATGGCTTGATGGCGTATTCATAAATTGACATTCAGAGCAAATAGAATTTTATCTGCACCCCGGAACTCCCTTCTTCCCCTTGTCAGTTTTCTCTATTCTTCGGACTTCTAACTTGGATTAGCTTTTTCTGTTTTTGAACTTTACATATCCTATGCATTCTTTTGTGTCGGGATTCTCACCATTATGCTTCTGAGATTAATCCACACATTGTTGCAGATAGTGGTAGTTCAGAATTTCAAATTTTAAAATGCTTAAACTCTAACTCAATGAAAAATAAGAATTGTATAGAGAACTTATTCTATTGTCATAAACTCATTATTGTCAGTCAAGAAGAATCTATACCATTTCTCCCTTTCAGCATAGATTATTAACTTCTCCTATTCTTGCTAATCTAAAATGTGAATATTTTTTCCCAAGGTATGCTAAGTTTTTTTTTTACATATTTTTATAAATGATGAAAGATGTACTTGGGCCTAGAGTCTTATCTTTTGCTCTTCTAGCAAACAGCTGACAAGAATAATTGCAGACCAAATGTTAGCCTTTACTCGAGATGCCACTTACGTTTTCTCTGTTTCCAATGGTTGCTAAAAGGGGAAGTGTCTGCAGTTTTCCCTTAAATGTCAACAATCTTCATGCTACAGATGGAAATATTGTATTTTCTCTGAGCCTCATTGTAAGTCATTTGCTGATGTGTAAATCTAAAGCCTTTTGAGGGTATCAGAAATATACTTTTCCCCCGAGTGACCCATTTCTACATGCGGATCTCTGTACCAGCTGAAATGTACCAGGGATCAGGGATAGAAAACCACATTCAGCTGGAGCATGTTGTAGTGATTTCACAGCTGCAGATGCTCAAGAGCACAAATTATTCTAGCTAAGGCTGGCATTAATCTAATCTCAAAATCCTTGCTTCAGTCAGCCTATTTACAAAGCCATCACAATTCCAAGATTTGCTGTTAGCCATTTTGCCCCAGTTAGTGAAAAACCACATCCCTTTTGGGGGACTTAGTTTCACCTGAAATTCAAAAATCACACTCATCTAAAGACTCTCATTTTGAAGGTCCTATGTCTATCTGTAGCTTTACAAATATATGCAGAGTATTTGGGCAGCAGCTCTTTCAACTAGGTATAAGTTGTATTTTAAAAATAAATGTAGAAGCTTTCCCAAATGTTCACTCTCCCTTGATACAAACAAGTGAAAATGATTGTCCTTTGAAGTCAAGTGATATTTTGTAGATTTTCACTCTGGCTTGTAAGAAACAGACCTTGGCAATACAAAAGAGGTTGCATTTGCATACTGCTTCCAACAAATTCTTGAGGATGAAAAATCACCCCAAGAATATAAAACATGCAGGCCACAGATCTATCATGAGTACTGCAATGAAATGAACTGTTCAGCAATCCATATAGAAGTAAAATATGCCCAGTGCATTTCAGAGAGAAGTCTTTGGTCTTTCCCCCACAGGAACCAATGCTTGCCATTTTCCATATGCATTCTACTCTAATGTCTTTTTTTTTCTGTTTTAGGTTTTTAATTATTTTTTAACAAGTGAACAGCTTATTAAGAATTAAACAAAGGTATGATGTGATACAGTACAAGCAAGACACTCAAGATAGGTATAATAGTACTACTCACACAAAACTTAAGTTTCACCTCAAAAAAAATCACAAGACAAAAGAGAAAGCAGTTTCACTGTTATAAAATAAGGTATTTCATGCAAAGAATTAACTCTATAAGTTTATGATAGTTTGAACTTTGTTATTTAATTTAATTCATTG
>CAUYRH010116318.1:0-10679 GCA_963574655.1 Perodicticus potto
AGCTCAGGTGTACGTGGCTGGTGCCTTAGCCCTTTGAGCAACAGGCGCCGAGCCAGATCTTGGCTTTTTAATATCATTGTCTAACATGAGATACCAGAGCTTATGTTGAAGAAATGGATGATTCTAGGCAGGAAACATGAAAAGATAAAGCTAGAACATCTTGAGTGCCAGAAATTAAGAAAGTATTGGAAAAAAAAAAAAAACCCCAAAACCCAGCTGGCTTGAGCTCAGGAGTTCAAGATCAGCCTGAGCAAGAGTGAAACCCCATCTCTATTAAAAATAGAGAAACTAACTGGGTGACTTGGCTGGCAACTATAGTCCCAGTACTCAGGAGGTTGAGGAAGGCAGACTGCTTGAGCCCAGGAGTTTGAGGTTGCTGTGAGCTAGGCTAATATCATAGCACTCTAGCCTGGGCAACAGAGTGAGACTGTCTCAAAAAAAAAAAAAAAAGAAAGAAAAGAAAAGAAGAGAAAAAAGAAAAGAAAAAAATCCAACACAATGCAGATATGTTAAATGAATACAGGAACCAAATGAAAGTTCTCAATGGCCAAAGCCAGAATAATTTGAGCAACAAAATCTGTAAAGTTGTACTGTATTATTATCCAAAGCACGGAATAAATATTCATGAGCCTATACTAATATAAATAAATGGAGAAGAGTCAAATATTTCCTGCAGAAGAATTCCAAATAATTTTTGTAAGGCTGGGTTGTAATCCCAGCACTCTGGGAGGCAGAAACAGGCAGATCACCTGAGCTCATGAGTTCGAGACCAGCCTGAGCTGAAGCGAGACTCTGCCTCTAAAAATAGGAGTTGTGTCAGGCACCTGTAATCCCAGCTACTAGGGAGGCTGAGGCAAAAGAATTCAGGAGTCTGAGGTTGCTGTGAGCTATGATGCCATCTCACTCTACTGGGGCAACAAAGTGAGACCCTGTCTCAAAAAAATTTTTTTTTTTGTAGATACTTTGCCATCAAGGAGTAATGCCTTGGTAATGCCTCATTCCTTGAGTACAGGCTATTAACAGTGACTTTGTTTTAAGAGTATGGTATGGAAAGGAAGAAATAAAAGAGTAACTTTACCATGGAGAAATATGACAAACTTCAGCAGGTGAACAAGTTTAACATCAACAGTGATAAATGTTATTATGTACCTTTTACATCGTGTAATGGAAATGGCATTTTCCCTTTGTTGTCTTCTCCAGTACACATAATGCTGTGTAACCACAAGACAAAAATCAAGCAAACCCAAATTTTGGGGTGTTATAAAAATATCTGACTAGTACTTCTCAAAAGTGTCAAGGTCATCAAAAATAAGGAAAGTCAGAAGCTTTCACAGCCAAGAGGAGCCTATGGAGACATGATGACTAAATGTAATGTGGTAACCTGGATGGGACCCTGGAACAGAAAAAGACATTAAGGGAAATCGGAGTAATGTACTTTAGTTAATAACCATGTTATCAATACTGGTTTACTATGACAAATGCACCATACTTAGACTGTTAATAACGGTATACTACATGTGGGTTAAAAGTAAACTGTGTTATATTGCAATAATTCTGTAAATCTACAAGTGTCCCAAAATAAAAGCTTATTTGAAAAACACTGTAAGCAAGTAAAAAGTTACTGAAGAGCCAGCAGGGAAAATTACATAGGGAGACGGGTCTATTAAAATAGTAAGGTAGGGCTTAATAGGAATTTCCTGGGAGACAATTCCTAAGAAAAAAGTGTCAGCAGACAAGAGATTAACAAGTGAGAACAGCACAGCATTTGGTCACTCAGACTTTCTTCCTGGCTCACTCTCCAGCATCTCAATGCAGTGGAGACAGCTATGTTCAAAAACACACACAAATCAACATAAAACATGGCAAGGAGTGTAAGAACTTTGTAAAATATCAAGGCCCAAGTGACTACTGGGTACTACCCACCTGGGTTAGGGTAACTCTCTTGTAGGTAGAAAGGAATTCTCCACTTTTCTATTGGGACATAGTGTTGCTTTGGTCCATTATGGTCTCCAGCCCACCCTCAACAGTGGGGGCCTTAGGAGGGTACAGGATCCATAAGAAGCAGTGACCAACAGACATGGCATTACCCAAGTGAGAGTGGCATCTACCTCTCAGTTGACTAGACTTATTTTTGGGTTCAGGGGAGACCTCCCTTACCCCTCCCCCAAGTGTTTGACCAGGTACTGGTCCTGGTAGTCCAGGGGAGAGGGTAGGAGCCACCACAACACAGCTCATGCACTCAATACCTCATTTGATCTTTTCTACAGCCCTGGAAGACAAGTTTTATACACATTTCACCATTTCACAGATGACAAGGTTGTCTCTTACAGCAATGGATCTGTAGTGACCATTGGTTCACTCCTCCAGCTTCGAGTTCCAGAGGTAATGTGACTTTTACCTGTCATTTTACTTCCTGACAAGAATTTTAAGTGTCTCTACTGTCTTAATAAACTCACTGGACAGTTGTTTTGATTACTTACAAAATTTTTCCAAAAATTTATCTTTTATTATATTCATGACTACAGTAATCTGTATTTTTAGGAGGAAATAGGTGAACAAAAACCATCACTCTCAACTACTGTTAATCTTCTAGTGGATAGTGCTTTCAGGATTGTTTTCTATATGTATAGACAGGTATCTTTGTAGTTTTATAAAAATGTACTGATGCCACGTATTTGCTTCTACAAGTTGTGTTTTTTAATTTTATAATGCACCATTAAACATTATTTCCATGCATCAGATGAAAATCTGCTACTGAAACTTAAGTGCTGCAATTAGGTCTAAAGGCTGCTGGTAATAGGAGGATACCTGGTAAAATATTAGCATAAGGTTAAAGCACAGGGCCTGGTTAATGTCTGCTGGGACACTACACATAAGGAATGTCTTCAATGTCCCTTCGTGGGGCCCTGCACCCACCCCTGAATTCCCTTGGGCCTCTTGGGTAGAAGGGGTCCTGTAAATTTCTTTGCATCCACAAAAATCCCCCCAGTTTCTGTTTGCTTTTTCTCTTTTCATCTTCCACCTTAGCCATATTGTCAAATTCTCTTATCATGTCCTCATTGCTGAAATTCATATCGTGTATAGCCTCTTTATACTCTTTGAGGTACTCAGCCAGCCCCTTGTTGGTTTTTCTCTTGGCTTTCCTGGGTATATCATCTTCAGCTGGGCGCTTTCCTGTAGCCCTCGTTTCACTCTTTGGCTTTTCTTTCTCTTTTGGCTCTTTACAACTCTCTGACTTTCCCTCCCTCTCAAGCTTTCCTCCTTCCTTTGCTTTCCCCTCACTCTCTGGCTTTTCCTCATCCCCTGACATTTCCTCATCTTCTGTCTTTCCCTCTTTTTCTAACTTCTCCTGATCTTCCGGAGTACAAGCTACTTCTGGCTTTCCCTCATCCTGTGGCTTTTCTTCATTTTCTGTCTTTCCTTGATTCAAAGGCGTTCCTTCATTTTCATTGCAGAGTTTTTCCATGTTGAGATTTCCCCTCCTTTTCGTGTCCTGGGTGATTGGGGTGGAGGGAAGAGGAGACAAAGAGGAGACGTGGGAAATTCAGGGCATGAGGGTGGATTGCAGGTCCGGATAGCACTGGCATCTTGTCCCTGGTGAGGGATCCCCTACCCTAGCCAGACGTCCAAGTGTGCCTTCTGCCCACTTCTTACCCCACTATTCCTCCCACACACATGGGCCCACCATTCCCTGGCAGGCCCAGTCACCTTCTCTACACTCCTTCAGCCTGGGCCGTGGGGTCCCAAATTCTTCCCAGGCCATGCCCTCTACATTCTCAACCCTTCTGGGTCGCTGTCCCTGCTGTCCTCGCGCTGTCCCTGCTGTCCCCGTGCTGTCCCTGCTGTCCCCTTCACCCACCTGCAGAGATTCTGGACAGGTTGCTCCTCCTCGTCAGGCCTCGCAGAGTGCTGGTTAACAGACACGGAGACCTGCAGACAGACAGGAGAATGGGAAGGGGCTGCGTGCACAGTGGGCTCAGAGGAACCCGGGTCCCTTTCCTGCATCTCGGCGCTCCTTGCCCAACGTTTTCCTCCCCTACTTTCCTTGCACCCAAGCCGCCATTTCTTTCGGGCATCAAACTAGGATGCTTTCCAAACTAATTTTGGATCGCTGAGTCCTTTTTCCCTAGAGGCAATTCGCCTGCTCACCCTAGTTGTCAACATTTTTTTGTACGCACGGAACGGTAGAAAGGGTTTAATGTCACTGCTGGGGCATTCCCAAGCCCATCATCTACGGTTCCAAAATGGACGGACGGCAGAGAAGAAGAGGTGCCTAGAAAGCAGGCATTGATCCTTGGGGTGTTCGCTTTCATCCCCACCCCCCACTCCAGTCCACTGTCTGCTTGCTGTCCCGCAGCCAGCCTGCACAGACTGGCCACCGCCATCTCTATCTACATTTGGGTCAGTTTCCTTGGACCCAGGCCCACCCCCAGTCTTTCCCACACCGTACCCGTTCCTCCTCCCCTATTCTAGGGTTCCGGGGCTGCGAGGAAGGCCCTCACACTGACCTGAAAGAAGCTAGAGCAGCAATTAGGAGCCCAGGGACGAAACAGGCGGGGGCCTAACCACAGGCAGAGAGGCAGGCACCCGGACTGGTGCCCACATTTGCGCCCGGCAAGTCACGTGACCGCACCAGCCGGCGTTCCCACCGCCACGCCCCGCCTACCAGCTCCGCACTCCGTTTGCCCGCCGCCCCGCACCTCTCCGGAGCAGGTATAGTCTCACCTCCTGGGCCCTTTTGTTGTTCTCCTTGTTGAGAAGTTGGTCTAAAAAAGAATTTTAATGAAAATCACAAAAGCTTTTTTTTTTTTTTAATGGGTTGGCTAGTCCGGGGAGGAGCCAATAGTTGCTCTTAAATTTGAAAGAACGTAGACCCACCCAGTAAAATAGTTTTAATGTTAACTTCGTACAATAATAGTATGAAGAGAAGAATATTGCACTTTAGAAAAAAAGTTAGGAAAATGTCTCCCCAGAAAAGGAAAAAAAGGAATTGTCCCTTTTTCTTGACATGTACAAAATTTCTAATGAACACAAAAGTGAAATTATATTTCAAATATAAGAACAATTAATTTACCTTAAGTTAGAAACTGAATATACAAGGGACAATGACAAGACCATATATGACAAGAAAACTGTGACCTACAGCCTTTGCAGCAAACACCCACAGTAGCCAAACCACAGTCTTCAGAAATCTCCATGACTTGATAAACTCTCCAGCTTTCCCAAGTTTTTGGTCCATGAACAACAAGAAAAGGCCAAATATGTTCCAGGAATTTGTTGAAAAGAAAATACAAAAGCCAAGTATGTATCCCTAACCAATCACGTAGGATGCCTTGCCTATTTTTTTTTTTTTTTTTTTTTTTTTTTGCAGCTTTTGGCCGGGGCTGGGTTTGGAGCCGTGCCCTACTCACTGAGCCACAGGCGCCACCCGAGGATGCCTTGCTTTTTGTAGTCCTGCCTCCAGCTTCTTCATGCCAACAACCTCTATTCAGAGCATACCTGATGTCTCTCAGGCTTTTATTTTTGAGACAGAGCCTCAAGCTGTCCCCATGGGTAGAGGCTGTTACATCAAAGCTCACAGCAACCTCCAACTCCTGAGGTCCAGCGATTCTCCTGTCTCCACCTCCCAAGTAGCTGAGACTACAGGCGCCCACCACAATGCCTGGCTATTTTTTTTGGTTGCAGCCGTCATTGTTGTTTGGCGGGCTGGGCTGGATTCGAACCCTCCAGCTCAGGTGTATGTGGCTGGCGCCTTAGCCGCTTGAGCCACAGGCACCGAGGCTCTTGGGCTTTTTTTTAACCTATAAAGCTTTCCTTCTCCCCTGTCTGCCTTTGACTCTGCCAAACTCAGATTATGGTGGCTGACTTCCTTGCTGTAACAAGCTGTAAGTAGTTTCCGTTTGTTCTCATGGGAGAGTCTCCATTTATCTCCACATGAGCTTTTGGTGTGGAAGGCCTTTAAATACAGTCATGCATCACTGAATGATGGGGTACTGAGAAATGCCTCATTAGATATATATATATATATATATTTTTTTGAGACAGAGTCTCACTCTGTTGCCCCTGGCTATTGTGCCCTGGCATCATATCTCACAGCAACCTCATACTCCTGGGCTCAAGCAATCCTCTTGCATCAGCCTCCCAACTAGCTGGGACTACAGGTGCCTGCATGCTGCCAGTCAAGTTTTTCTATTTTTAGTAGAGATGGGGGGTCTTGCTCTTGCTCAGGCTTGAACTTCTGAGCTCAAGCAAACCACCCACCTCAGCCTCCCAGAGTGCTAGGATTATAGGTGTGAGCCACCGTGATTGGCTCTCATTAGGCAATTTTGTAGTTATAGGAAAATCATAAATCAAAAAATCATATGTGGGGGGGTAGCACCTGTGGCTCAGAGGAATAAGGTGCCAGTCCCATATGCTGGAGGTGGTGGGTTCAAACCCAGCCCTGGCCAAAAAAAAAAAATCATATGTGTACTTAATACAAATCTAGATGGTAGAGCCTACTACATACCTGGGCCATATGTATAGCCTATTGCTCTGGTCGGCATATTATTTGTTGTCCTTCACTGACTAAAACATACTTGTGTGGTACGTGACTCAATATAACAAAGAACAATTTAAAAAGGTATTGGTAGATTTGATTACATGAAATTTTTTTTTTTTTTTTTTTTTTTTTGTAGAGACAGAGTCTCACTTTATCGCCCTGGGTAGAGTGCCATGGCATCACACAGCTCACAGCAACCTCCAACTCCTGGGCTTAGGTGATTCTCTTGCCTCAGCCTCCCGAGTAGCTGGGACCACAAGCGCCTGCCACAACTCTCGGCTATTTTTGTTGTTGTTGTTGTTGCAGTTTGGCTGGGGCAGGGTTTGAACCCACCACCCTCAGCATATGGGGCTGGCGCCTTACTGACTGAGCCACAGGTGCTGCCCTACATGAAAATTTTTAACAGACTTGTTGAAGGACTGGGGGCATATGCACTATCCTCTGCTCTTGTTCAATACATTAGTAAAAATTTTCTGAAGGTAAACTTTGTAAATTGTTTAAAAATAAAAATATGTGATCTTTTGGCCTAGTAATTCCACTTATAATATTTACCCATGGAGATAGTTAATACAATGCTAAAATATACTCTTATGCTTAAAATATTCCATTTTTAAAATTCCCATAGCAATTATTTATTGACTATTAATTCTTTCCTGTTACTGAGGCTACAGTAGTGATTCCACTGGCTTAGTTTGTAATTAAAAAAAAAAAAAATGGAACGTCACTAATGTCCATCAATACAGATTAAGTTACATAATCTTCTTAGTACATCTGTTTACCCTTGTTATCTCTGGGTGTTTGGTTTATAAAAATAATCCTTATATAATGGGCACTTAAGACAGTAAAAACAATTATTAACTGTCCATCTTCCCAGTGGGTGGTGACACTACTATGTGTGGTGAGACACAAAAGACAGCTACAAGTATGTGGAATTGTCCTGTAGAAATGGCCACTTACATGCCAGGCACTGTGCTAGTACCTTCTTTTATCTTGTGTGCTATTTCATTTATCCCTGTTGATGGAGCTCACACTTCAAGGAAGCAGAATTATACAAAGCTATAATCTTAACCCACTGTTCTTCTGGAATATATATAGTAAGAGGAATAAAATGATAAAGGTCACTTACACACCCCAGTATATAAGATTTTAGTGACTGCTTGCTAATAAGCATGAGGTTTCATTTTGGGGTGATGAAAATGTTCTAATATTGATTGTGATGATGGTTGTCCAACTCTTGGAATATATTAAAAAACATTGAATTATGGGGCGATGCCTGTGGCTCAGTGGATAGGGCGCCAGCTCCATATACCAAGGGTGGCAGGTTCAAACCCGGCCCCGGCCAAACTGCAAACAAAAAAACAGCTGGGTGTTGTGGTGGGTGCCTGTAGTCCCAGCTACTCGGGAGGCTGAGGCAAGAAAATCGCCTAAGCCTAAGAGCTGGAGGCTGCTGTGAGCTGTGTGATGCCACAGCACTCTACCAAGGGTGATAAAGTGAGACTCTGTCTCTATAGAAAAAAAAAAAAACAAAACATTGAATTATGTACTCTAAATGGGTAAAGTATTTGGTATGAGAATTATATTTCAATAAAACTATTACAAATATCTGTCATGATATTGATAATTTCAAAGTAGTCTATTATGACAATATGTCTATTATGACAATTTTGATCAATATACTACAGATTTTGTATACAACAGATTGAATTAAGATTACAATTTTTCTCTGTTGTAGATGTTTTTACATTTACATCTTAGTCTATTTGATCATTTTGTCAGGATTTATTCTAAGAAATTGAATTGATGGATCAAAAGTTATGAATTTTTTTTTAGACGGATTCTCACTCCATTGCCTTGGAGTTGAGTACTGTGGCATCATCATAGCTCATAGCAATCTCAAACTACTGGGTTTAAGCAATCCTCTTGCCTCAGCCACCAAGTAGCTGGGACTATAGGCACACACCACAAGGCTTGGCTAGCTTTTGTATTATAGTAGAGATGGGGGTCTCAGTATTGCTCAGGCTGGTCTCGAGCTCCTGAGCACAAGCAGTCCACCTGCTTCAGGCTCCCAGAGTGGTAGGATTACAGGCATGAGCCACCAGGCCCGGATAAATTTTAAGATTTTCTTTTTCTTTCTTTCTCTTTCTTTTCTTTTTATTTGAGACAGAGTCTCACTTTGTTGCCCTGGCATCATAGCTCACAGCAACTTCAAACTCCTGGGCTCAAGTGTTCCTCTGGCTTTAGCCTCCAGAGTAGCTGGGACTACAGGCACCTACTATTTTTAGAGATAGGGCGTCACTCTTGCTCAGGATTTTCTACTAAAACTAGAAAAATTAGCTGGGCATTGTGGCAGGAGCCTGTAGTCGCAGCTAGTTGGGAAGCTGAGGCAAGAGGATCCCTTGAGCCCTAGAGACTGAGGTTGCTGTGAGCTGTGTTGATACTACGGCACTCAACCCCAGGGTGACAGAGTAAGACTTTCTCAAAAAGAAAAAAAATGAAACTACAGAAAAACACAGACATGTATATAATGTAGAGAGTAGAGTTGTATGTTTTACATTATTAAATTTTCTATGCTTATTTCACACACATAATTTATACGTTTAATAAAATTATACCATATATACTGTTCTAGTACTTGAGATTCCTTCACTTAATAGTATGTCTTCAGCACATTCACATGTTGCTAAACATAGAGCTACTTTATACATTTTATTGGTTGCCTTTTATTCTACTCCTTAGAGTTACCAAAATTTATTTAGGCAATCCTCCATTGATTAGCATTGGAAATGTTCCATACCTTTACTATTAACAACATTGCTCCAATTAAAATATGTATGCAGGCTTGGCACCCATAGCACAGTGTTTACGGTGCCAGCCACATACATCAACGCTGGCAGGTTCAAACCCAGCCCGGGCCAGCTAAACAACAATGACAACTGCAACAAAAAATAGCTGGGTGTTGTGGCGGGCACCTGTAGTCCCAGCTACTTGGGAGGCTGAGGCAAGAGAATCGCTTAAGCCAAAGAGTTTGAGGTTGCTGTGAGCTGTGACGCCTCTATTCTCTACCAAGGGTGACATAGTGAGACTCTGTTAAAAAAAAAAAAAAGAATATATATATATGCAGATTGCATCCATTTCTTTACTTGGGAAAGAGATTTAATTTCCAAAGATGGTATATCCCATATCCCATTCCACATGTGACCTTTCCACTCTTCCCATTGACAAATGTGGACCATGTTTCTTCCCCTTGAATGTGGGAAATTTTGATCAATATAGTAAAGTGTAAATAATCACTTTGTGTGGCTAAGTCAGAGAACACCATGAAGTATCTGCCTGGTTCTTTTGGAGTGCTCTCTCTGGGGGAAGCAGCCACCATTTAAAAATTTGGCCTACCCTGAGACCACTATAATAGAAAGGTAATATATATGCTCTTTGGTTGACAGCTTCAGCTCAGTTCTAATCCAACAACTAGTAGTAACTGCCAGCCATATTAGTGAGCCCTCTTGGATTTCAATCCCAGTCCAGCTCTTAGATGGCTGCTGTACCAGCTGATATCTGACTTCAAGAACATCATGAGCAACCACAAAGAAGAACCTAGTAGCTGAACACTTCCTGAATATAAATGATTGTTTTATACTCTAAAGTTTGGAATAATTTGTTATGCTGCAATAGTAACTAGAAAAACTAATATAAAAGATATAATAATACCAGGATTAAAGGAACTTATAAATAGCTCACAAAGCCTAAAATATTTACTATTTGGCTCTTTACAGAAAAATTTTTCATCTCATGTTATAAACCAAAGGAAACAACTTAATCTCAACTACAACCACAACCATCATCATTAAGATGTGATGTGGAGTAAGTACTAGTATAGGTGCTTATCAGGGTGCAGGTATTTTTCTATTCATTTTTGAGGGGTAACTCAAAATAGATATAATTTTAAACTCACAGAAAAAATATTACATGTAATTTTTGAACAACCAATTCTTTTTTTTTTAATGTTAAATATTCTTTATTTGACATTACACATAAACTATACTAAAATGCCTTTCAATAAATAAAAGGCAGCATTTTAGTAGACCCAGGGAAATTAGATTGGCATAATAAAGATCAAAAGTACAAAGTAAACATTGCTACC
>CAUYRH010116319.1:0-26981 GCA_963574655.1 Perodicticus potto
TACAGGCGCCCGCCACAACGCCCGGCCATTTTTTGGTTGCAGCCGTCATTGTTGTTTGGCAGGCCCAGGCTGGATTCGAACCCGCCAGCTCAGGTGTACGTGGCTGGCGCCTTAGCCCGTTGAGCCACAGGCGCCGAGCCAAGTATTACAATTTTAATACACTTTTTTCCTTTCTTAAAATGTGTATGTATATTTTTGGTCCCCTCTGACTTAATCCAACATACTATATATATATGTATATATATATATATATATCTGACTTAATCCAAAGTACTATGTATAAAAATATTATTAGGTATGTAGTCAATGTAAAAGATAAGATACAGTATATTTTCAAACATAGTATGGGAAATTCCATGAATCTCAGTTATACCTGAAATGTCATATTTCAATAGCAACATGTGCTTAGTGTGGCTACTGAATTGGACAGTGCAATTGAAGTTTCCTATCTTGATAGGATGAGAGATCAATTATTTTATGCGACTTCCATTTTTAATATTAGCTTATTACCTTATTTGTTGATCAGATCTTATGAGTGACACTTCTTACTGGGTGGAGCAACTATAACGTGGGCTTCATTATCTGGGCAAGGGATTAGAAGCCATGGGGAGGGCACTGATCATTTTCAGAAAAGAACAACACAGACTGACTTTTTCTGCTTCATAACCTTGAACCAAAAAACAAACAAACAAAGAAAAAACAATTTCTACTAGAGGAAAGTGGTGGACAAAGGACAGAAACAGTTCAGTCCATGTTTACTGGCTTTATGCACAGCACTGTAGAGAAATCAAAGTCCGTGCTCTCACACAGCATGATATGAAATACGGGGAAGCCAGACACAAAGGCACACTGAAAACTAACTAATATTAATCAGTGTGAGACAGGGCCAAGGAGGCTGTCTAAGGGAAGAGTCCTGTAGAACTCAGGAAAGAAATCATTATTGGCATTTAGTGGAGCCTTCGCTGTGAAAGCAGCATGCCTACGCTGAGCCTTGGAGGATGAGCAGTGCTTGCAGAAGGGCAGAGGAGAATGTTAGCAGAAATAATGAAAGTGACAGTGTTCTGAGAACTTTTTTTTTTTTTTTTTTTTTTTTTGGTGGACATAACATTTAAAAAGTCTGGATTACAAGGAGGCTATTGCTATTCCTTAGTGTTTGTATGTCACAGGAAGAGCTACCTAATTTGGGTTGTAGGAACTAATCAGACTTAAGAGATACCAAAAAGGGGTTTTTTAAAAAGTCCTTTAAATCTTGTATGCTCTCTTCACTGTTTCTTTTTAATTCTAGGCTCACTGATAAACCTGGACACCTGGTATTTACCCATGGCCTACATAGACACTTGGCACAGAGGGACAAGGACCAGTTGAAATTAGAGCCCTACATATAACAGCTGCACTGAATGTTTCTTGGCCAAAGGAGTAGAGACCAGGCTAAAAGTAGAGGCCAAATGAACAGGCTGCATTTCTGATGGCGAAGATAAAACCACATGGTGCAAATTAGACAGGCTTAGTCTCAGGGCTCAAATGTTGCAAGAGAAGAGGAGAGACAATAAGCAGTGTGGTGTCAAATGAATTGTTTAGCTCTCTGGCTGGAATCAGATACTGTTCCAATAGTCAAGGGATATGAAATAAGCTGGGTGGTTTGAGAAGAGATTAAGAAATAAGAATAAAAGATGTTTCCATTTTCTCAGAACAAAACTTTGGTCTTATTTTTCCTCTTCTTTCATATCTTACTTGCAACTTATCAAATCCCACTGGAGCTCCTTTCCAAACATACCCCCAGCTTGACATCTCCCTATCTCCTAATGCTGCTACTTCTTTGGCCCAGGGTACCGTTTCTGGGCACCTCAATCTTTGCAACAGCCTTCTAATGAGAGTTGTTCTGTCTTTGCATTTTCTTACAGGCAAGGCGCAACTCTTTGGAAACACGAATCAGATTATATCACCCTTCTGTTCAAAATCCTTTTCATTTTTCCTTCTCACTCCAAATAAAAATGCACGTCTCTGCTCTGATCTAAAATCCCTTCCTTGATCAGCCTCCCTCTGGTCCCTGCAACTACCTGACTTTACATCCTTTATTTTCTTACTTGCTCACTCGAGCGCTGAATTCTTATTGCTTCCCAAGACTGCAGCTACAGCTCACCTATGAGACTGTGAGCTCACTGTGTCCTAGACTGGGTGTGCTATTCCCTAAGCTACCCACAGGACACGTGGCCTCCCTCCGTCGTCGTCCTCTCCGTGAAGACCTCTCTAATCTCCACACTGGAAAATGTATCCACCTCCCTGATACTTCTGATCCCCCTTTCCTGTCTAAATATTTTCTCATTCAAATGCATCCTTATCTAACACGCTATACAAAAGTACTATCACATTCACTGTCTGCCTGTGACACTGCTCTCTAAGCTCCAAGAAGGAAGAGAGTTTTGCTTTTTGTGTGTTCCATGATTTTCACAGTATATAAACAGTAATATATGTCCTGAATGAGTGAATGATTGAATGGATAATGCAGGGGCAATCAAACATACGTATCTTTTGTGTGGCAATAGGAAATGGTAGATTAAAAGTACAGAATGAAGGATAAAATCCGGAAAGAAAAATTTCTAGGAACTCAGACGGAGGGGTTTTATTCAGCTTTTTTTTAAGATGGAGAATGTTTCATGGTGATACACCAGTGTGGCTGGAAGCCACAGCTGAGAGCAGAGGACGACACAGGTTGCTGTGCCTGGCGAGGAGCTCTGAGAGCCAGAGGGGGACGTGAAACAAATACAGTGCAGGCCTTCTTCTCACAAGTCACGAACAGATGCATGGCAAACCTAATTAAAGAAAATTATTCTATAGAACAGACTACTTTATTTCTCAATCACTTTTGCCTGTTCGATATCAGGTAAATTAATTTTAGGCACTGTGGATCAGGACTGAAAATTAGACTCATACCCTGCACCAACTCTGCAGTTGAAGCTTCTGAGCTAGAATCAACTCCAGTGGAGGGAGTAGAAGGGGAAAAGGGCTGAATGCAACTAAGTTTTAAAACAGAAATGGCTGCCTTGGTGAATCTTATCCCAGGCTATCTGGAATTTACAAGGTAATT
This sequence comes from Perodicticus potto, assembly GCA_963574655.1. Classification (NCBI taxonomy): domain Eukaryota; kingdom Metazoa; phylum Chordata; class Mammalia; order Primates; family Lorisidae; genus Perodicticus; species Perodicticus potto. The sequence goes on from CAUYRH010116319.1 coordinate 3,086, forward strand.
TTGGTCTTTGTCTGTACCTGGGCCAAATTAATACAAACTCCCCAATGCCAAATTTGTGGAAAAAATAATTTCTTGCATGGAAGGAAGCCCTTTGTAAGGGACCTTCAACCTACATGCCCCACACAGAAGAAAAAGGAAAGAAGTAAGTGGTGAAAGACTTGCATGCAGCATGAAATACAGCAGCCTGTAGATGGGTTAATGATGGCCCTTCATGTGGGCTCGATGCCCTTCCCACATTCACAGGTGGCTGAGATTCTTAACTCAAAAGCTCTTTTGGCCCAGACTAAAATATTTACACATCTACTTGTTTTAAATATAGCCCAAATAAGTGTGTTTTTAGCTTTAATCCACAAAACTGCTCTCAATATCTGCTAGCTTTAACTAAGACAAATCCTGGGGTTCTAAAAAATGTTGCTTCTGGGGCGGCGCCTGTGACTCATCGAGTAGGGTGCCGGCCCCATATACCGAAGGTGGTGGGTTCAAACCCAGCCTCAACCGAACTGCAAAAACAGAAAAATAGCCGGGCATTGTGGCAGGTGCCTGTAGTCCCAGCTACTGAGGCAAGAAAATCACCTAAGTCCAGGAGTTGGAGGTTGCTGTGAGCTGTGACGTCACAGCACTCTACTGAGGCAATACAGTAAGATTCTGTCTCTACAAAAAAACAAAAAAAAAATGTTGCTCCTGCTGCCTTTCAGGTCTCCGACAAGGAGACTCCCCATCTTCCTGCTAAGTCACATCACCTAAACATGAGTTCCTCTTTGCTTCCTAGTCCCCTTGGGAGTTTCCCAGCCCTCTCTCACTTTGGGTTATCTATGGAAGGCTTCAGGCTGTGAAGCATTTCCCCTCACATGTCATCTTTTCTTATTTATTTATTTTTATTTTTTTGAGACAGAGTCTGATGATGTCGCCCTCAGTAGAGTGCTGTGGCATCACAGCTCACAGCAACCTCCAACTCTTGGGCTTAAGTGATTCTCTTGCCTCAGCCTCCCAAGTAGCTGGGACCACAGGCACCCACCACAGCACCCAGCTTTTTTTGGTTGTAGTTGTCATTGTTGTTTGGCAGCCCAGGCTGGGTTCGAACCCGCCAGGGCTGGTGTATGTGGCTGGCGCCTTAGCCTCTAAGCCCACGTGTCATCTTTTCAAGATGCCACCAGCTAGAGCTCATTTTATATAACCACCCCCATGAGGTCCTGTCTTTCTTCTTGACTGGCTTCAAAATCCTCGCACTCTCTCCCGCAGGGCGTCAGACTGTGTACGGGTAGACACAGTAGTAGTCAGAGGGTGGCGTTCAGGACCAGGAAGCTCATTCCACCCCCGCGTCCTCCTGCTCCATCCTCCACTTATCCGCAAACTGTAGACAGCGGGAATACAAACTGGCTTCTTTCTGTTCCTCCTATTTTCTCATCTTTCCCAGAAATGTCTTTATCATATCAACTCACTTTCCTTCCCCCTTCTCTTTTCTCTTAAGGGAGTAAAAAAATAAGTGAACCCTAGATACAAGCAGTAAGAAAGACTGACCATCTTTGCTTCTGGCTCATTTTCTCCCTTGTAGGGGAATGCATAGGATTCATGTATATAATATAGACTAACATCAAAGGGCAAAAGTTTTAAAATAAATAAACAAAACCCTGACACTGCACTGCACCTTCAAGCACACGTTGTGCTGTTGGTGTAGCTTGTCATATTTTCTTTCTCAGCTTCTCACCTTCAGCCCTTCTATCCTCCGTTTGCTTTGTGGTTTTCCCAACCACCTCCTGTTCCCCTGCCCGTCTTCGCTTCTCTATTCTTTGTCCTCTGGGATACCGGCCTCGAGACCTCCTCTCTCTACAGTTCATCTTTGTACCTCAAGCTTCTCTTTAACGAGCTTCCTGCTCAGTTCTTTTCCTTTCTGCTTATCCTTTTATTCTTTGATCATATGTATAGCATCACCTAATTCTACACGAGAGACCATCAAAGCAGCAACATTCACTTACCTCTTTGTTTTTTCCCAAAGAAAAGGACATATTTTATATATTAATTTTTATTAATATTTGCTTTATTTGGGAAACATAAAATGCTTATTCAACAATTTTTTAAAAAAATGTCCTATCAAGCCACAAAAAAGCACAAAGGCATGTTAAATGCATGTTACCACATTAAGGGAGCCAGGCTGAAATGCTACCCTACCCATCACATTTGGGGAAAGGCAAATAGAGCCAGTAAACAGATCAGTGGTTGCCAGTGACTCCAGGAGAAGGGGGAACATATAGAAAACTGAAGCTCAGGAAATTTTTAGGGTGATAAAGTATCTGAAAATGTAATGGTGGAAAATGTCCTCATGCATTTGTCAAAACCCAAAGAACTCTATAACACAAAGGGTAAAATTTAATGTCAACTGTGAGCTGTAGTTAATAACAATGTATAAATATTGTTTCATTAATTGTAACAAACTAACCACACCAATGCAAGCTAAGTAATAGAAAGATTCTAAAGCAGTAGGGGGCAGGGTGGGATGGGGAATTATATGGATCTTTATGTACTATTTGCTCAATTATTCTATAAATCTAAAACTGTATTAAAAATGTCTAGTAAATAGTTTTTTAAAGAGGAGAAAGAAAAGAAATATTCAGTGTGATGCCCTCAGGGAATAGAGGCTGGGCAATATTTTCAGTAACAATAGGTTTAAAGATTAACAATAGGCATAGTTTGCTTGTTTATTGCTAATGTTTTCATAGAAATTGTAAGTTGATTCTTATCGTAAATGGCCTTGCAGATTGTAAAGTAAATCTCATGGCTTTTATGTATACCAAAAATGGGTTCTTAACATGTAAATGGGCTCCCTTAGTTTGCAGTACAAATCCCATCAGAGTCTATTGACATAATAAATCAAGCAGCATGTTATTAGAAAATATTGGAATTGCAGTGGTTTGTTGGTCTTCATTTTAATACGTCTTAAAGAATAGATGCAAAATTAGGGAAATGAATTCAGCTACTGCTGTAAAAGGACAGTCTGTCTCCCTGTTCGTTAATCACAAGGGGGACTAATGCTGTTGATGGTGAGACAAACACTTTTTCTTGAAAAAATACAATTCAGAAGGTTCATGAATGATGCTTCCATACTAGTTTGCATATATGAGCAAGCAGGAAGATTTAAAGAAAATGTCAGTGTCTGCCTGAAGGAAAATAATATGATAATTTTGTACTATTCAAAGTTTAGTTTTTCTTTCCCTGTTCTTAATCCCATGCAACAGAATGTTGTGTGTGTGAAATTACTCCCCTCTCACCTTTGATAGAGTAACAATAAATAACAAAAGGAATTAAGTAATTAATTAACAAGCAAGCACAGTTCTCCCAGGTTTCTTTTCACTTATTTTGCCTATTTAAACAGAGAAATTCTTACGGATATATATGTGATTTGTGTGTGTTTAAAATAAATTGGGAGAACTCATAAGACTGTGCATTAAAACTGCATACAAATTAAACCTCAGAACATGACTTTAAACTGGAAAAAAAAATAAACAGAGAAGTTCTTGCATGTCTTGAATGTTTATAGCAGTTCAATTCACAATTACAAAGAAGTGGAGACAACCCAAGTGCCCATCAACATGCGAATGGATTAATGAACTGTGGTATATTATACCATGGAATACTATTCAGCCATAAAGAGATGGAGACTTTGCATATTTTGTATTTACTAGTATGGATTTGGAGAACATTACCCTAAGTAGAATATCTCAAGAATGGAAAAGCAAGTATCCCATGTACTCACTATTACGTCGACACTAGTATATCAACAAGCACCGGCTCCCATGGGGGATAAACACAAATTAAATAGGCGAAGAGAGGAGGGAAGGAGGGAGTTCAGAAAGTTTCCACCTAACGGATGCCATGTACAGATATGTGGCACTCTTCCTAGATGAAGGGCTCAACTGCTTTTGATACACTCATATCATTTCTAAATTTGTAAAAAAAAAAGGACTCAACTAAACTTGACTTTACTTACAAATACAAACAATGTAACCTAATGATATGTACCCTCATATTAATCCAAAATTTAAAAAAATAGAGAAATTCTTTATGCATGAAACCTTGTCCATATAATGAATAAATATGTTTGATATAATATCAGAATATGCTATTTTTTGTTTTGCCATATGATTGCAAATTTGTGGTTTCTGAAACCACACAGTGTTTAAAAAGGTGTTAGAGCCTATAATATTTCACTCTGACAAATGAAGTATCTCAGGTTTATACTTGTAACTATTTTAAGGAAGAGAAAACATAAATGGATCTAGCTCCCAATGCTTTACAAATATAAGGTATAAGATTCATAAATTAAGCAGCAGCAAGAATAGGAATTATTAAAAAGAAGAAAAAGCCATATATCTTCCAGTCTTTTTCATCAGCCTTTGCTCCACTCCAACCATTCTATTATTAATAGAATAGACACTTTGTAGAAAAGCAATTTATTTATTCTGTTTTCTATTCTATTTTTTCTACTAAAGCAACAAGTATAATTGTTTCATTACCCCTTTCTTTTTTACCCCCTCTGATTAAATAATTTCACAATATCATCTAATGAGCATCCACCAATCAAATTCACTCAAGTTGAATTTGTCTAGCCTCAGGACAGTAGTCTCCAATTTCCCCCATGATCTTTATTTTGCTTAGTTTCTCTAAAGTCTTCCTATAGACACTGGCTATAATTTCCTTCATTGTTATACACAGTATTATGCATATATATTAAACTTTACATAATATACATATCTATGTTTCACAACTAGAATGTAATACCCACCAGAGCCAGGCAATTGAATGAGTCATTCATTGGTTTATCTATAAAATGCAGAACAGTTTCTGTTCTGGCATAAAGTAATAGAATGAAGAGAAAAAGCTACTTCGTACAGTGAATTTTGCTTGATATCATTAGATTAATTTAGATACTTTTGTTAAAAATTTGCAAGCCATTCTCTTATCACTTTTGATGCACCCATATCATTTCTAAATTTGTTTTTTAAAAAAATCCAGTTGTCTTTCTCTGTAATTAAGTGTAAAATAGAATTTAAACAACCACATAATTGGTGGAAGTATCTTAATATCTCTAATCTTCTTCACTCATTGATTAATATCCATTTAGTTTTTCTTTCTTGGCTGAAAGAAGCAATGGCATTATATTGAGGCCCCCATGGTTTCCCTTTGTCAACTATCCGCAGTGTGTTAAATTGCTCTACCACTTCTTTGGCAAATGTTTTGCTTATGACTTGTGTTCATTTTACAGATGGAAATCCTGTTCAAGATCATGTTTATCTATTTGCTAGTATATTTTGCATTATTGGAAAATAATCACTATATTAAAGTTATAAAATAAATATTACTTTATTCCATATTTTCTATGTTTAGAAACTCCTTACCTCGCTTGGATGGCAAAGAGATAGGTAGATTGCACATTCTACCAAGACTGCGTACCAAGGCTGTGACCAAAAGGCTTTAATATCCTCCTCAGCATGACCAAACTTTTGGGCCTCATCTTACCGGTTGCAGGCCCCTGACCTTCCTATTCTTAAAGAATTTACTTAGCAAACTTGAAATTGCAGATCTTGTCTCTGCCCCTTTGAGATTAAATATTCTCCCAGACTTTTGTTAGTTTCAAAACCCAGTAGCCTCTTTCAGAGGGACCAAGGTGCCGTCCTTTTGTAATATCATTGTCAAGGAAGAGTGTGCTTTTTCAGTTCTGTGAGAAAGCAGGAACATGAACAACCTCCAGTCGGCAAATGCAGATAACCTCATCGCAGTTACCAACCTCTCCCCTGAGGTCCTCTACTACTTTTCCACTAGCTCAGCCCAGTACGTAAAAATTCTGGGTTTTGTTTCAATACAAGAAGACATAGTACAATTTACTACTTAACACACGAATAACCAGGAATTAACCTACAGAATGGATCTGCTTTCTGTCAAAGGCATTACATAACTTCTGTTTCTATTTCTTCTTAAAGGAGATTAACCTTTTTAGAAAATGAACACATAAGCTCTTTGGATACCACACCGTCCATATTGGCTGTGAGTTTTTCGCAGGTGTTTGGAAACACCAGCTGTCCAGCACATGTTTACCTTGGGAGCCATTGGAAATCACAATCCTTCTGTTCAGGGAAGGCACTGGTGCCCATCTCTGCTTAGAAAAGGATGCGTCCTCATTACCATGCGGGTCATCGTCCAGGGTATGCAGAGTTAGTTCCTGTAATTCTGTTCCACACCTCAAAGAAAAATTTTCTGATAGAATTGATTATAGTAGTTGGGTAATGAAAATAGATCTATAAAGGATAAATTCTAGGTTTCTGACTTTGAAACTGAAAAAGCTACTTGTATATATTAATATGTGAAAAACAGAGGAATAGAAACATTTAGAATAAAAAGTGAGATTTTTTTTTTTTTTTTGCTTATGATGTATTTAAAATTACCTCTGAGACTTCTAACTAGAAATGCTGATAGTGGGTGCTTGAGTGTATGAGACTAGAGCTCAGAAGATGCCTAAGCCATGGAGGCGCAAGTTTGGGAGTCATCATCATATAGATGGAATTTAAAGTCATGAGAATATACGTCCCATCAGAATAAAGTGAATGAAAATAAAAAGTGTGGGATCTGAGTCTCAGAGTGCTCCTTCAGACATTTTAAGTAAACATAGTAAAATGAGGCAAGATAAAATGTGAAGAGGGGAATCAAGAAGTTCCTTTAGATGTCCCTAAAGTCAGGTAAAAAATGTATTTCATTTTTCAAAATGAACAGAGGGCAGGAATCTATGTGTCAAATGCTGCAAATATGTCAAATACGAGGTGGAGGCTGAGAATTGACCATTGGATTTAATAACTTGGCGTTCTTTACCAATTTTGACAAAAGCAACTTCGATGGAGTGTTGGGGATAAACTCCTAGGGGTGGATTTAAGAGAGAGTCAGAGAAGATGTACTGGAGACACAAATATAGTAAACCAATCTTTTGAGGCATTCTGCTATAAAAGGGAGAAGAGAAGTGCTGTGCTGGCTACTGCATTTGTTGTTGTTAATGGTTTCTTATAAAAATGGAAATGCAGTTAAATGTTCATTCAAAAAGTTCAAGGTATAGAGGGGCACTCTGAAATGCTACCATCTCTGAAACCAGAACAAACTTAGAAGATATCCCAAGTTGAACAGTGCTTCGGAGTATCCCTTGACACACTCAATCTTGGTAGGAAGCAAATTACAGCAAACATGGATACAGCTCCTATCTATTTATCTATCTACCCCATATAAAATAACAGAGAAAAAACCTATAGGATTTCTTTTTAAAGATGTTTTATTAAAGGATAACAGTATAACACAGTGAATGTACAAAAATCATTAGAATTTAGTGTATTATCAGAAAGTAGACATGATCCTGTAAAGATGTAGAATATAATGGTATCCAGAGGGCCCTGATGTGCTTCCTCCCAATCACTCTTTTTGCCTTTTCAATTAAATAGTTTGCTGAATTCATAATACCATACATATATTTTAAATATTTATTTTCCAACAAGCATGGGAAATTTCCAACATAAACAAAAGTAAACATCACAGCGTAGTGAACCCCTATAAAACTCCCTCCCCAATCTTCGGTTACTATCAGCAGTTCATGCGATCCTCAAAATGTGGCCACTGTACTGGAAGCATTAGCAACACCAGAGAACGTGTCTGAAATGGAAACCTTCTGGCTCCATCCTAAATCTCCTCAGTGGTGAACTCTAGGAGGGAGGCCTATCAACTAGCCTTTTACCAAGCCCTGTAGGTGATTCTCATGCACAATAACACTTGGACACCATTGATCTGGATTTACACAGATGTCTTTCCTCTGCTGGGTTATTTTTCCATTTGATGTAAATCTCACACATCTTTATACAACTTTTGATTTCTACCATAAATATTTCAGCCTGAATCCTAATCCAATTAACAATATATTATACATAACAGTAAATATGCAGTGTTCAGATTATTCCACATATTTTAAGATTTTTTGCATGAATCCACTGAAATTATATGAATTATTTGAAATTATGTGATAAGTTATGATTTCTTCCTCTCTCGTGGTCTGTATCTTCTTCCTCTTCCCTCTCTCTCTGTATTGCTCTCTCCATCTGTTCCTCTACTATCTCTGTGATCTCTACCTCTCTGTCTTTAACTCTCACTTATTTTGAAATGGAATTGTAGAATAAGACCATTCATTTGTCCCGTTGTTACGGGGTGAGATAAGGAAAGTCAAAGCAGACTAAGTGAGAGAGCATTGAGAGGTCTGAAGTTATGGTTTTTCAAGTCTGAAAGTTGGCAAAGGGCCGAACAGGTGGGCTGAAAGTTAGCAATTAGAAGCAAAAACAAAGTAGACAAAAGAAGCAAAAAGTAAGCACAGGGTCGCAAAGACCCCTTTTACAGATGTCAACCTTGCAATTCAGCGGTTTAGTCAATAGGTAACATAAAGGGCAGTTAGATCACAATAAGGTGACATAATGCAGATCTAGCAACTAATGAATAAGCAAAACAATTTGTCACAGCACTTAGCTCGTTAACTTTCATCATGACAGTCCTTGGCCCATTTGTTCTTATCTTGTCCTGTTCTGGCCCGATCCGGACCAATCTAAGAGTAATGGCACCTGTCATCATTTCAGAGTTATGGTATTCTCATTTTTTTGTCCTTTCATCTTTTATCCTACACAGCCCCCTGGTGCATAGCAGTGACAGGCGCTATCCATCTTATGGGGGTGATGAGGCAGCTGGCACCCATGAGGCTGCTAGAACCCGTCTCACTATATAGTCGCTCAGAGTCTGGGCTTTGCTTACTACATCTTTATGATGTGTGTGTGTGTGTGCAGCAATCTTATCTACTTCTATGTTTCCCAAAAATCGATAACCAGTCTAATGACTATCAGTCTGAAAACAGTAAGAATTTGGAATTTTTTCTGCATGTTATGATGACATTGCAATTTTGAGAAAAGGGAAGTGTCGAAGGAAGTTGAGGTTTCGGAGGCTATAGCAGGAAGATTAGGGGGTAGAGACTGAGTGCATAAGGACACAGGTCAGCTGGGAAGTCATGAAATTGGCGAGAATGTAGTGGTCAGCCCAGAAGAAGTGGAAAACAGAAAATAATTGAGGGGTATGATAGGAAAAATAGTCTTGGTGACTAGAGATCAAAGAAAAGGAAAGTGACTCAGTCAGAGATAAATCCAGAGTTTAATCGTGGCTGCTGGAGATTGAGGTGTCATTCACAAAATATTTTTTAGATTAATGTTAGAAGAGGAAGATATTTCTGAAGTAAAGTGTTGCATTTAATATATAGAAAATACATTTATGATAGCAGTTGAGTTGATCCATAGAAAAGCACAAAGCCCTCAGATATACCCTGCTGTATTTCCCCCCTTCCTTTATGTTCCTAGGATAGAATTCTGGCCTCTGCAACATTGTTTCACCCTTATGACCTGCTGAGACATGAAAAATTAAACTCTTTTTGTGTTTCCTGTTAGTCTAAGAAGAAGAACAATTGTTCTTCCAACGTGTTGTTACTTTTTGTTTTCTCTTTTAATTATAGTGACTTCTTATTACAAATTGTTTTAAATATTTCCATATTGTACATGGGTTAAAACTAAAAATTACTACCATAATTAAGTAGGTTACCAGACTTACCAGGATTGCTTTTGTGCCATGGCTTATCTTGAGATTCTGTGAGTAGGAGACAATTCCCTATTTTATCCATAGGGAGTTCTTCCTGCTCTATCTTCCTTATAGTCATATACTCCTATGAGTCTGTAATGATTTTTTCCCCTTTTGTATTGATATTCTTACACAAAAAGTGGCTGGAAGTAATTTCAGACAAATTTCTTTGCTCATCAGAGACTCATTTTATTTTCCTGCCTGATGTGAAAATAAAAGCTTACTTTGTGGGATTTATTTGAGGAATAAACAAGATAACATATGCTAAGAACCAAACATATGCTTTGGCACAAAATGGATGAAAGAGAGGATTAAGTAAGGTTCGTGGCCTGCGTCTAGTGAACAGTGTAACCCGCACCATTTTCTTGGTGCTATCAGATAGAATAAAGAATTGAGGCAAGGATGTCTTTCTTTCTTCCATTCTAGAAGTTTTACAAATACTTATTCTAGACAAGTACTACATAGGAAGTTTTGGGTCATAGTCTCTGGCAGGGTCTCCTCCAAATATTGATTCCCGTCTCTACATTAAAAGTGTATTTTTTTTCCTTTAGTCGAGTTCTTAGAGAATAATAAAACAGCGAAAAGTACATTAAGACACCCCCCCCAATGAAGATATACCTTCATTCGTGACTTATCTGAAGGGTAGCTAATTAAAATATGGAACCTAAAATACGGTAATTATAGGAAACATCTTTGGAAACAATTTATTATAATGAATCTCTCTATAGATGCTTAATTCAGATTTATAAATAACATACTGAAAAATTCTAATAACCGCTTATTGAATTCCAGCAGTAAGCACATAAAAGAAGGCAGCCCAAATTACTTTTTTACATATATCTCAAAAACCTTGTTCTCAGAAAAAAATTGCACATGTACGTTGTAGGCTGCAAAAAAAAAAAATGCATTTCTGCTTTGGTTTTAGCTGTTGGAAAGAATAAAATGATCTCTTCCTTCCCCACCTCCACTCTTCCCTTTTTTCAGATCTCCATTTCTCCCTGTCCTTCAGGTAACTGAAGAAAAGAAAAAAAAGATAAAAGTAAAACACTCAAGTGCAAAGAACCTAGTGATTCATCTCTCATCTTTATAAAATTACTGCCTGTCAGAGTTCATAGTAAGTAGATGATGTTTAATATTTCAGCAAAATTAAACATAAAAGTGTGTGTATCAGTTGAAATTATTTCCATATCAGAAATAGTTCTCCTATTTTATTTCAAAGTCTAAATAATTGTGAATAAAAAGGAAGCAGAATTCAAAACTGAATACATATTAGGAAGCCAAAAACTCATCCACTGAAGTAAATATACCCCCAAAAAAGAACAAAGAAAGATAAAAAAGAAAGTAAATTTCATATGTATCTTGCAAATACTGTTGATATATTTGAAGTGCTGACCAAATGTGGGTGCATCAAAAATGCACATGCAATTATTAAATGCTAAAAATAAATTCTCCCTTTGGTAGAAATTTTGATATGTTAATCTTATTTTGAATATTTTCTTAAAGAAAATATTGAGAAATGCTTTATAAAATTGAGAAACAATTTTATCCATTTCAAAATAATAATTAGAGATAAACTAAAAATGATTACAATTTTTATTCCATCACATCTTTAATTTATTGAGGAGGTTGTTTATTTTATTTTCCTAAAAGAAAATTCTTAAAAATTTCAGATAAGGCAATTATTTTACAGAATTAATCAAATCCATAATGGTGAATTATTTAAACTTTAATGTGATAATGGAGGCAATTTAGTAGTGGAAGAGACTGTTTGGGTTGTGGCCTTGAAGATCTTTTTCAAATCACCACATTGTTGACTTCTACACGTCTGTATCTACAGAAAACCTTAATAATGCACTAGGCAAATGCCTAAAACACTAAAGAATTCAATACTAATTTATATTTATGATGTTTATACATTCTTTGTTTGTGGAAGTTATTTTGAAACAATCTTCTGCCTTAAATATTAGAGCTTTCTATTCAATGACAACATCACAAATTTCCTAAGAATATTAATATTTTTGTGGTTATTATTTATTATAGGAAAATAATTAATATTTTTTTCCAGAAATGGCAGGGATTTAGGATACATAGTCCTTTACTTAAACTAGTGCCTTAGTTTGCATCACTGGAGGCAGAATGTGCAGGAGAAATTGTGTGCATGGTATTTTTTGAGCAAATAGTTGTTAGGAGTATCCAATAAGCAGGAGAGAAGCAGGATATAATCAGGAGAAAGGTACAAAACCTGTGATTTGAGGTAAGGTTTATCTTCAACCTCATCCTTCTGTGAGTTCTGGAGTATCAATTGTGCCACAGAGTCCTTCTTATCCAGAGTCAAGGACTTTGGTCAACACACACTGCTGCCAGCTTGCTTGGTCATGGACATCGAGGGGTTAAGCTGGGTAACTTTGAGACCTCACCCCATACAGGGGGATGGCTTCAATCAGTCCCAGTGGACACTTTCAAGGAAGTTGCAGGTGTAAGCCCTCAGCCAAAATGTGTGTGATAGCTATGGAACAGCCATACCAGATGAAGTGGTAAAGGAATCCCAGAAGATCTGGGCTGGCGTGATAGCAAATGGGGAATTACACCTTACCAAAAAAAGGGAAGATGGCTCTCATTCATTTTCTTTGTTTTTCTTTTTTTCTCCCTTTAAAAAGTGATTTATTTTTTTCTTGTTTGAAGTCTCCCCCTTTCTGGTCTTAACAGATATACAACATAGATGCTTGGTGAATATACTTTTATGTAGCCTGGCAAATAAATTCAGTGTTTTCACCTACTTGAAAATTGAAGAAAACACAGCAGTGCTCTGTTGATACTAGTTGTTGCAAAATTATAAAGCATTTAGTAAACAGATGTTTTCTTTACATTTACCAAAAGAAGAAACAGATTCCAAAGAAGGTCACTCACTCGCTTTTGTCAACAGAAAAACCCATTTACTTAATTCCAACTTTTCTAGAAACGCCAACTCATAAATATGCAATCAAATTCAGTAAACTATTCAATCTGTTCTAAACTAAAGTTTCCTTGGCACCAGGAAAATGTCCTTGGTGGCTCTTTTATGGCTTCTTCCTAATACAACATGTTTCCTTATCCTCATTCCAAAATTTAGAAGACATCCTTGTATCTTTTGCTAGTTGTAAATGGGAAACTGATAAAAGGGAAATTCTCTCCTGTTCTTGTCCACAAATCAGGAGTGGAAACTTCCTTATTTAGCACATAGGCTACGGACTTTGGTCAGCGTTGCAATATTTTTCCTGACACAGTGGAATCTGGCTTCTAATTTCTGTGGCTTAGAAAGGCCCACAGAAAACTCAGGAATCCCCAGATGTCAGGTTCTATGTGACTCCAGGAGAAATTAATAGGGGAGTTTTAGCCCCCTTACACCTAACTATGACGCTCTATTACAGGTTTATTGTTGTTTCTTGCAGCCCAGCAACAGCCGCAGCTTCTAATGCTTGACAACAACTGTACCTGATATGTCTGCTATGTAAAGGCTCACTCCTGAACACCACAGAGAGTTTTCTGGGGCCAGAAACCAAATGTGTGGATTCTCAATTACTGAATTGGTCTAGACCAGTGTTTCTCAACAGAGAGCCACTATTACTTCCAAGGGGACATTTGACAATATCTGGAGACATTTTTGATTCTCACAACTGAGGAAGGAGGTGCTACTGGCATCTAGCAGGTGGACACTAGGGATGATGGCAAACTTCCTGGAATTCACACACACCCCCTTGTAACAAAGAATTATCTAGTGACAAGTGTCTATAATAACAAGGTTCAGATACTGTGATCCAGACTAAAACTGCATGGCCATCACTTAATATAGATGTAAAATTTATTTCTGCCTGGTAGAATTTTGTGTTTTGGAGTTTCTTTCTAGCTTTAAAAATACAGAAATTTCTTGTTTTACCATCCTCTGTCCCAAGCAGGTCAATCCACCCAACACAATATGACTAATACCAAATACATCCATTAATGTTCAAAAATTCCCACATTCCTTGCAGCTTCCATTTTGTTTTAAAAAATATTTTGTTCTCTAATATCAGCTGCATGGGCTACGCTTTGTTGTACTAGTGTAGCTGAACTTATTAGTTTAGTTTGTGTGTTCTTCCATCTTTCCTATCTATATCCATCTATGTACCTACCCATATATGTGTATATCATCACTTTAAAGACTTTTGGTTGCATTTTTTTGATGTTGTCTTTAGGCTTTTAGAACCTCTGAAATTGAGTCAGGATCTGGTTAACTCACCCTGAACTTCTGTCCTGCAATAGACAGAGTTTAATAATACCCTACTCAATCTAAATGACTAAATTGATTACAACATTGTTAATTCAGTAGTTTCAATAATTTCGCTGATCCATGGAGCAATAAGTACATTAGATGAATGCACAGTATTCAGTAAGCACTTTTATAAATGCTAAGATAATCATATTAACCCTTTGATGATATCACCCCTAAATATATGCTCTAATTAACTTGCTTTGAAATTTTAACCCGGACCTAGCACTAGATGTTTAATGTACTCAGAAACATTTGTAGGCTGCACAACTGAAGGGTGTAGAGAAATGAAGCAATTTTGTGTGCAGCAACTAACTGCAAAGTGAACTAGAAGTTGGTTTTCAAGGTGAAACTATAGAGCTACAGTCATGTCTAAGGGGGTGTCATTCCTAAATAGAGTTGTTTTGGGTGACTTATTTGCATAAATATCTGTCCCTTTTGCACTTAGAGAAAAGAAGAGGAGAAATTAGTGATTGTGCCATATGCTTTAGTGACTCTTTCCCATTCCTTTTTTTCCCTTTTGATTCAATCCTCCTGGAAAATAGTAAGGGGAAGGAGCTCATACTTAACCATTCGGGGCACTGACAAGGTGACAAGGTAGATAATTATTGTCCCCACCCATGTCATGATTTATTCCTGGCAACAACACCAGTGGAGGAAAGAAGCTAAATCATTGCAATCATGTATATTCACGGTATTTGCTACACTGTCCTTTCCTGTAGCAGTGGCAGGAGCAACTAATCAGTAGTACTTAGAAGCTCGCAAGGCCAGCTGACCCCAAATCTATACTGGGTTCTACACCTTCATTCTATCATTCTTTGTTCTTTCATTTTTCCCTGTTGATAAAAAGTAGAAATAAAAATACAGACCTTTCGGTTTGTAGATGAAGGAGTAATTATTAATAATATTGATTCAGGGACTATTTCATGATATTTCACATGGAAGAAAAAGCCAGGGAAAAGTATGAGAAAAGTTGAATCTCTTCACAGAATGGGATTTGTTATACATATGAAGTTTAAACTTAGTTCTGAGAGATGTGGGAAATAAAACGTGAACCTAGAAAACTAGAATAAACCATGTCTGAGAAATTGAGAATGCCATGTTAGTCATCTCTGTTTTATAGGATGGGGAGCAGGAGACAATGGATAACTAAGCTAGTAACAAAAGTAGGTTGGTGAAGGTTTATCTCATGCTCACCACACTCTTCTTAGAGAAATAGCCAGGCCCACAGCCCGTTGTAAGGGAGCAGCCCTGCCTGACGATGTTGCTGTGGTCCCAATGGACCTGCTTCCATATGACCCAATCATCTGAACACAGAACTCTGTGAGTATGAGGTGGGTGGGTGTTAAAAACTCCAATCTGACCTAGACAGTGGTAATTTATTACATTAACCAAATGTTCTGCATTCAGATATATGAACAGATGGTAAAAAGGAAAAAAAATTAGCAACGGACATGGAATAAAACACATTAAGGACGGGGCATGTAGTTCAGTGGGTAGGGTGCCGGCCACATACACCAAGGCTGGTGGGTTCAAACCCAGCCCAAGCCTACTAAACAACAATGACAACTGCAACAAAAAGAAAATAGCCAGGCATTGTGGCGGGTTCCTACAGTCTCTACTTGGGAGGCTGAGGAAAGAGAATCACTTAAGCCCAAGAGTTTGAGGTTGCTGTGAGCTGTGATGCCACAGTACTCCACCCAGGGGACAGCTTGAGACTGTCTCAAAAACCAACAATGAAAACAAACAAACAAAAAACATATTAAGTATTCTGAAGAAGCAAGGGCAGAAAGTAGCTGAGTCACATTCAAGAAAAGGCAATAGCAACAGAAATTAACAAAACTTTGCTTTGTATGGAGCTCTTGAGGCCTCACCAGAAACAAGGTGAAGAAGAATGCATGTATTACACACATTTGCTAACTTTGTGTAAGAAATGGAAAAGACATACATATATGTATGGTACAAAAAAACACAATAATGAACACCACTTAGCAAGACACTGTCAAACATCAACAAGAACAGCTGTGAGACCCGGTTATACCCAGGTTATGAAACCTAACTGAGTTGTTTGTACAGTGCTAATGTAAGCGCACAGTGGCGAGTATGTGAACTTAATTGTCAGACCTCATGGGATGATAGCCCTCACAGTCAGTCCAGAAAAAGAATCCCAAAATTGCTTCTAAGGGTAGACTAGGGGCTGGCAATGGTGCATAGCTTCCCAAGGGGAGTACTTTAAAGGTGACCATAATTATATTCAGCAATGAGGTCTGTAGCACTTTTTCTAGGATGAGTTTGCAAACTTAATCGACCAACTGCAGACATAATTTTTGTTTGTATTTTTGCAAACACTAAAAAGATACACAAATAATGCATAAAATATATGCCTCCAGGGATAAGGAGATGAAATGAAGAAAAGCAATCAATATATATAGAAACAAGAAGCTAAATTTATTTCTCTTCAACTCAAAGATTTTTTTAATTCCAAGACTTTATGTCTGGTTATACATACCTTTGCAAGATAGATTGCCTATCTCAACACTTCATCTTCTGCCTTTGCTTTAGAGGGTTCATACTTCACTTCAGGGAAATCATTGACTGAATCCTTATAAAATAATTAAGGTAAGTCAATGCCCCCATGTACTATATCCCAAATGGGGATTCAACTTTCTCTCATTCTGATTATTTCAGTTCTGTTATAAATTAACCTGAGACAGTCAGATGTAGAATCAATGCATGGTTTCTGCTTTCCTTTCAAGTTTTAAGGCCTAGCTAGATCCCATTGCCAGAAATAGAGTCTTCTAGAAAAAATATCAGACAGTTAGCCTTGGAGCCTCAGCAGAAATGATTGTATCAGATATTCTTGGCAAATGATCCTCAAGGAATAGACTCCTGGCTGCCTGCTTCCTGGCTGATGCAGCCAGGCTGAGCAGTCACTGCACAGACTGAGCCAGGAGCTCTACAGTTAGGGTTTCTAGGAAGAAGATGAAAAGAGTCACTGTCCTAAGAGCAAGACATAATTATGCAATTTAAGGCAGTGTATAAGGAAGGAAATCTGACATGGAATATTTTAGAATAATTTTATAGAATATTTTTTGTTGTTTTTAATTTTTTAAATAGAGTTTGTAAAAATAGGTTTAGATTTATATAAAAGTTGCAATAAGGGCATAGAAGGTTTCCTCACGTGTGTGTACCCCACATCCCGCTGCCTTTTTGTTAACATTTGAATACTGATATAACACAGTTACCACAACTGGTAAACAAATACTAATGTGTTATTAACTAAAGTTAAAGTGCTTAAATTGAATGTCTTTAGGTTTTCCACAATGTCCTTTTTCTGCTTCAGAATCCCACCCATGACACCGTATTGTTTAGTGATACATCTCTTTAGATTCATTACATTGAAACTATTTCTCAGACTTTCACTTTCTGTGGGGTTGGCAATTTTGAGGACACTGGCGCAGTTTTGAAATTTCTCTCAATTTGGATTTGCAAATGTTTTTCTGATAATGAGACTTCAGTTACGTTTTCTTAGGCTGAAAACCTCACGTTGAGGGTACTTGTGATTGATACTCTGTTGTGAGTCTTGATCACCTGTTCTGAAGAAGTGTTTTAAGGTTACTCCAGATTAAAGTTGCTGTATTTTCCTTCTTTCCATTCTGTACTCTCTAGGAAGAAAATCACAATGTCCAGACACAATTGAGGGGTGGGAGTTACTGCCTTTAGAAGATACAACTGAATAAATTATTTTAAATTCTTCTGTTTGAGAAATTTGCCTTTACTTCCTCATTTATTTATTTATTTATATATTTATACATTTATTTTTTATAAATCAATTTCTTTACATCATTATGGAAGTGAGGATATTCATAACGTGGGTTATAAGACAGTACTACATCAATTATGGGGGGGTTGTACATTATTTTGTTACTCAAATGGATGGAATTTTGCTATTGGGAATTCTTTCCTGTGGCTCCCCTGTCCCTCTGACATGCCCCATCACTTTGTTTTTTAAGCGTTTATATAACATTTGGCACTGCAAATGTCTCTGGGCTCATTTTGTACATTTCTTGCCCTAGCACCAGAATCAGTCCTTTCACAAAGGAGATTTTCTTTCTTTTATTAGAGAATAAAAGTGCTGGATGCTGGTTTTATTCATTATTATTGGTATCTGTTTACTTCTGTCCCTGGACAGAGGCAGGGGAAATATATGTATATATTAACCCACATATGTAAACATATCTGTAATTGTTTCTGTATTTATACATCTGCATCTATCTCCCCAACTCTAATCCCATTTCATACGGTTAAATCCAGACTTCTGCCTTGGTTATTCATAATCACTCCAGTGAGTGAGAAATCCAACTGCTATCATGTCCCATTCATTGACTTACTTGCCCAACCTCACTATATGTTTCAGAATAATTAACCCAGACAGAGGTAAGATGTATACCAACTACAATTCAGTGTTAACATACAGATTCTTTGACCTTTAGTCTTATATTTCCACTTATTTGCACAATTATTCAGGTCTGCCCTCTTTGTCCCTAACACATTCATAAGGTTGTCATGCATTCGTCATAGATTATTTTGTTATAATCTGAATTCTGTCCCAGGATCCTAGAATTATTATTATTATTTTTAATGACCACATTAAGGTTTAGTTTTTGTGCTTAAAGGACCTATGACTTTTAACAAATAACATTTTGTAGAATAGTCACCACTACAACAAAATACAGAATAATTCCACTGCCGTTAAAAAACCCTGTGCATCAGCTATTGTATCCTCTTCCAACTCCTGCAAACACTGTTCTGTTTATTTTCTCCTGTGCTTTCTCTTCTTCTCCATAATGTCATGTACATGCAATCATACAAATTATAGCTATTTTAGTCTGGCTTGCTTCACTTAGCAATAGGCATTTCAAATTCATTCATATTATTGTATGAATGGTTAATTCACTTTTATCACTGAATAATATTCCATTGTGTGTTTGTATTATAGTTTACCCACTGTTCCCAGTTATTATGAATAAAGCTGTTATAAACATTATATATGTGCGGATTTTTGTGTAGATACCATAAATTTTCACATCATTAGATAAATGCCTTTGAAGTGTGATCAATAGATCACTTAATTAAGACTATATTTAGTTTTAAAAGTAATTTCCAGACCGCCTTTCAAACTGGCTGTACATGTAGCATACCAACAATGGGTGATACATTTGTTGTGCATCTTTGCCAGCAATTAGTAATGTTGATTTTTTTCTTATTTTAGCTATTCTAATAGAGGTGTAATGATAGCTCATTGTTATGTTTATTTGCATTTCTCTTGTGGCAAACGTTGTTGAACTTCTTTTCAAATTCTTATTTTCAATTTGCATAACTGTTCTGGCTGTTTGGTCAGATATCCCTTTTTATATGGCATTCTTTATTGTCTTATTGTTAAATCCTAAGAGTGCTTTCTAGTATTGATTATTTATTTTTTTCTTATAGTTTCCATACCTTTGCTAACATTAAACATCTAGTTTTGCATGTTTCCTATTTTTGCTAATACAACCCTTAGCATATAAGTCCATGGCTAAATTTCCAACATCTAAAATTACATCAACTCTGACATCATGGCTAAATTTCCAACATCTAAAATTAC
Organism: Perodicticus potto; assembly: GCA_963574655.1. NCBI lineage: Eukaryota > Metazoa > Chordata > Mammalia > Primates > Lorisidae > Perodicticus > Perodicticus potto. The sequence continues at coordinate 22,696 of CAUYRH010116319.1, forward strand.
ATCAGCTCTGGCTCTGATGAGTGCTTTATCTCTTTAGATTGTGTGTTATCCAGGCCTTGTAATTTTTGGTTGAAACTGAACACTTTGCATCAATGACACAACTGAGTTAAGTAGGCCTTATTTATGAGAATTTATGTTTATCTGGCTAGGAGTTAGGCTGTGTATAATGCTTATTGTATCTATAGGAGTTCCTCTAGTGCACTTTGTTGTTGTTGTTGTTTTATTATTCCCCTTGACTTAGGGTTTCTCCAAGTACTTCTTTGAGTGAGTATGTACAAGGTCTGACAAGTAAGTCTGTGAACTTTGCACTATGCACTTATGTTGGCAGTACTGTTAAAACAACTTGGTAAGGTTTCATAACCTTGGTATACAGTGTGTCATAGCTGTGTTCATGTTGACATGTGCCAGTGTCTTGCTAAGTGGTGCTCATTATTGTTAGGTGTTTTTCTGTGCCATCATGAGAATGTCAGAGCTTAAATTAAAGCTGCAAACATACATTAAATTTCTCATTAAACTTTGCAAGACTGAAAGTGCAATCCGAGATCTGTTAGTCCAAGTTTATGCAGATAGTGCCATGAGGAAAACACCAGTATATAAATGGTTTAAATGTTTTTTTGAGAGGAGAGAAAGTGTCACTGGCGAAAAGATGTCAAGGGAGCCAGTAATGAGCACAATTGACGAAAACATTGCAAACTCTCATTGAATTGTGCATCAGAATAATCAGCTGACTGAGAAGCACAGCAGACCAGGTAAACATTGATAGGGAAAGAGCTGAGAAAAATCTTAACTGAAAATTTTGGCTCTTGTATCACAACAATGCACCAGCTCACAGAGCACTGTCTGTGAGAGGTTTTTAGTGAGTAAACCTGTAAAGCTGTATTGAAACAGCCTCTTTATTCACCCAATCTGGCCCCTAGTGACTTTTTTCTTTACCTGAAGATAATGAAAATAATGAAAGGAAGACATTTTGATGGTATTCAAGACATCAAAGGTAATACAAAAACAGCTCTGATGGCCATACCAGAAAAAGAGTCCCAAAATTGCTTTGAAGTGTAGACTAGGCACTGTGTGAGTGCGTAGCTTCCCAAGGGGAGTACTTCCTTGCTGACCATAGTGATATTCAACACTGAGATATGGAGCACATTTTCCTTGGATCTGTTTGCAAACTTAATCATCTGACTTGTGGCACTTTGACTATAATACACTTATTTTCCTGAAGCCCTTTTGGTGCAGCAGTCGTGTGGGAGAGAGGGTTGCACGTCATAATCTCCCAATTAATTCCTGGTATTTTAATGGTGTTCTATCTACCTCAGGTGTATGGTCTTTACCAGTGATCCCGTCCCCCTTCCAGCTACATGGTCATTTCTCCACAAACTCCCCTACTCTGTTCTGCAGTTGTAGCCATTTCGATATATTGGTTTGATGCCCTGTTCTTTGTTGTTTCTTTTTCTTAAGTATGAGTGAAAGGCTGGGCACATATTGAATGGGACAGAAATCTCTACCCCAATGTGGTATTAGTTTTTGCCCATTAGCCTTTGTCAGAATGAACAGATGTCTCTTTCCCCATGGCAACTAGATAAAGTTCCAAAAGTAGAAGCCCAGGAATATGTGCCCCTTCCTTGTCCCTCGTCCCAGTCATATGCTTGCATCTCCTTAGCGCTTCTTACTCTCACTCCTGTTTGTACTCAACATTTCATGATCCATCAAAATTATTATTTTTTTAACTGAATCATAGCTGTGTACATTAATGCAATCATGGGGTACACTGTGCTTGTTTCATATACAATCTGAAATATTTTCATCAAACTGGTTAACATAGCCTTTGTGGCATTTTCTTAGTTATTGTGTTCAGACCTTTATATTCTGCATTTAGTAAGTTTCACCTGTACCCTTCTAAGATACACCGTAGCTGTGGTCCCACCAATTACCCTCCCTCCATCCATCCTCCCCCTTCCCTTGCCCTCCCTGTCCCTTGCCCCAAATTCTTGTGCTATAATTGGATTATAGCTTTCATATGAAAGCTATAGATTAGTTTCATAGTGGGGCGAGTACATTGGATACTTTTTCTTCCATTTTTGAGATACTTTGCTAAGAGGAATATGTTCCAGTTCCATCCATGTAAATTATAGTGAAGGAAGCACTCCTACCACTTATAGCTTCCAGTGTTCTATAATCCACATAAGTTGACTTGGCTCCATCTCTCTGGATGCTCTCGGCCATTCATTTATCACATCAAGGTAGTGCTTTTCCTGTAATTGCAATTCATTGATGAGCCTGAGAAAAAATGTTGATTTTCAATTTATGTGACCTTCTCTTTTGTAAGGATGGAAGCAACAAATTCCAAGCATTTTAAATGTTAATGATAAACCAGAAGTCTCATTTATCATTAAATGTAAAATTTATTATAAAGGTATAAATGTTCTCCTCCCTCCTCCAAAAAAACCCCAAGCTTCACAACTCACTGAATTTACACAAGTAAATCGACAACCCCCTTCACTTAAGCAATTAAAGAACTAGACCACAGTCAAAATGCCAGAAGCTCTTGTCCTGGAAATTTGTCTAACAAAAGTTTAAGTATAATGGTCTTAAGCATGATTTTCTTTGCGTTTTTCCTGAGTAGGGTTTGATGGCATCCTTGAACTTGTTAATTTATGTCACTCAAGAAATTTGGGAATATTCAAAAACTTTTAAGAAGTAATTTATTTTCTTCTTTAATCTCTTTCTCTCCTGTCATTCCAAGACCTCTCTTAACACATATGTTATATCATTGGCTAGGGCTCCACACATCACTGAGGCTCTGTTTATTTTTTAACATTCAGTCTTTATAACTTTCAGCTTTGGTATTTGCATTTGGATTATTTCTATTGTTCGTACTTCAATGCTGAGATTTCTTGACTGGAAAGTATAGTTTCCTTCATGTTTTTGAACAGTAATGTAAATGTTTCTTTAGAATCTATATGTACTAATTCCAACATCTTATTTACCTAAAAGCTACTTTTTTGTTAAACTTTTTCTTTTAAAGAATGGTTACATTTTCCTATGCCTTTGTAGGTCTAATGGCTTTGAATTGTGTCTTGGATATTCTGAGTTATGTGTTAGTGTTGTTGAATTATTATAACTCTTTAAAGTATTACATTTTTTGTATTAATGGTCACTTAATGTAGCTATACTGAAACTTCTAACTCTGTCTTTCTGACATTAGGCAGCATCTAGATTCACTATTTAGGTCTTTCATTCTTGGATTCTGCTCCACGCATGGCAGTTTGGAGGCCAGCCATTGATTTGTATAGTTATTTGTACAGAATTTGGAGCCTTCCCTCTTTGGGTCTCTCCTCTGGAATTATCTTTTTAAGTTTTCAGAATCTGTATTATCTGTCCTTTAATTTTTCAATGTATAACACATGTATTAAGTTTGAACCAGTTTAGTACTGGCTGTCCTCAAATTAACACCCCCCCAGTAGTAAATGCACCTGTGTTATTCTTTTTATTAGATCCCTCCTGATTATTCCTATCCCTCATACCTTTTCAGTGCTTGCATATTCCTTTTTGCATATTTTTGTCTTTCTCCAAAGTCTATCATTTTTATATGCTGGAACTGTTATGAGATGCTAACACTTTGTTATTATAGAAAGTGAAAACTTCTTTATTATTTTATTTTTCATTACAAACAGAACTAATGAATTCATCAACTTTTTTTAAATTAAATAGTAGCTGTGTACATTAATGCAATCATGGGTTACAATGTGCTGGTTTCATACACAATCTGAAATAGTTTCATCAAACTGGTTAACATAGCCTTCATGGCATTTTCTTAGTTACTGTGTTGAGACATTTATATTCTACATTTAGTAAGTTTCACCTGTACCCTTCTAAGATGCACGGTAGGTGTGATCCCACCAATTATCCTCCCTCCATCCATCCTACCCCCTCCCCTCCCCTCCCTTGCCCCTTTCCCCATATTCTTGTACTATAATTGGATTATAGCTTTCATATGAAAGCTATAGATAAGTTTCATAGTAGGGCTGAGTACATTGGATACTTTTTCTTCCATTCTTGAGAAACTTTGCTAAGAAGAATATTTTCCAGTTCCATCCATATAAATATGAAAGAGGTAAAGTCTCCATCTTTCTTTAAGGCTGCATAATATTCCATGGTGTACGTATACCACAATTTATTGATCCATTCGTGGATTGATGGGCACTTGGGCTTCTTCCATGACTTAGCAATTATGAATTGGGCTACAATAAACATTCTGGTACTTAGATCTTTGTTATAATGTGATTTTT
>CAUYRH010116320.1:0-12564 GCA_963574655.1 Perodicticus potto
TATGAATCACAGTATTTGATTTTCATCTATTGAGATGTTTGTGCTCAATACATGTTGCAGTTATTAATCCATTTTCTCTCTTTCTGTGAATTGTTTCTTTGCTTTGTTGATCGTTTGCTGTGCAGAGGCTTTGTAGCTTGATATCATCCATTTCCATTATTTTGATTTTGCTGCCTATTCTTTTCTTTTTCTTTCTTTCTTTTTGAAACAGAGTCTCACTCAGTCACCCTGGGGCCCTAGGGTCATGGCTCACAGAAACCTCAAACTCCTGGGTTCAAGCACTCCTCTTGTCTCAGTCTCCTAAGCAGCTGATACTACAGGTGCCCACCACAACACCAGGCTACTTTTTCTATTTTTAGTAGAGACAGTGTCTCTCTTTGCTTAGGCTGGTCTAGAACTCCTGAGCTCAGGTAATCCACCTGCCTCACCCTTCCAGAGTGCTGGGATCCCAGGGGTGAGCACCTTGCTGGGAGTTGCCTGTCCTTCTCAAAACATCATTGCCCAGACCAATTTCCCGAAGCATTTCCCTGATGCTTTAGTTTACTAGTTCCATAGTTTGGGGTCTTAGATTTACATCTTTAATCTGTTTTAATTCAATTTTTGTCTATGGCAAGAGATAAGGATCTAGTTTCATTCTTCTGAAGATAGATCGCCCATTTTCACAGCACCATTTATTGAAGAGATTGTCTTTTCCCCCAAAATGTGGCCATTTGTTTTTTTTGTTTTTCTTTTTTTGGACAATGTGTTTCACTGCTTTTGAATTCAGGGTAGTTTTGGCTTCCAAATGAGCTATTTACTTTTCTTTTAATTTTTTGTGAAAGTTTATGCAAAATCAATATTTTTTTCCCAAATGTTTGGCCACTGAAGTCACTGGGGCCTGAATTTTTGTGTGTGTGAGACATTTTTAACATGAATTTAACTTCTTTCACAGAAACAGAAGTTATGTGTTTGAAGTTATCAAAATTTTCATGAATAGGCTTTAGTAGTTTGCATTTTTAAAGTATTTTTACATTTATTTGACTTGTTGAATTTATATCAATTGGTTAACAATATTTTTTGCCATCATTTTCATGTATATAGAATTTAGAGCGATATATTATATCAATAGATTTCCTAATTTTATACTTACTTTGAAATCTTGAAATAAGTTTTATGTAATTATAGTGGAAATTATTTTTTAATGCACCATTAACTACTGTTTTATATTTTAGTGAGGATTTTTATATAATAAGAATATCGAACTAAATTTTTTCCACCTATGATTTTTTTCCAGCATCTGAGAATCTTTAAACTATATTCAGGAATTTTTTTTTATGTGACTTGAAAAATAATATAAAATGTCACATTATTAATCTATAATTATTCTTTCCTGCTTTAAATTCAATTTTTGAAATAAGTATCTTTTCCTAGACATCCATTTCATCTTACACAATTTCCAAGTGATATGTATGATAGTGAATAACCTTTTTCTATTGCTTGATATAGAATATATTCTCAATTTTTATTTTATATGAATTAACTCAATAAATAACTACTCATTCAGATATATTAAAATAAAAACTTAAGGTTAATATATATGAAAGTGTCTCCCCCCTTTAATATGCCAAAGCAGATTAATGCCATGTTAAAAATCTCCACCATTGTCTTTTAGTTTTTATTTTTCTATTTGCTATTTTAGAGAGTGTTTATGAAAAATAAATATTTGTGTAATTGACTTTTGTCTCAAAACGAAGTGACCACATATTTCTGTTTAATAATTATTGCCCTGTAATTTGGCCTTCTGTAACCTTATTTCTTTATGTTTGTTCATTTGTCTGATAACATCTTTGCCCATATTGTTCTATTTCACCTTTGTTTTTCTGCTGTGTTCTCTTGTAAAGTGCATATAGATAAATTTTTTAACTCAAGTTGCCAATCATTAATTTAGTAGGACTATTGTAAAAATTACATGTTTTTCTTGACTTAAATGTTCAAAATTCATCATATTACCTCATTCACTCTGTTTTTTTTTGTCATCTTTGCTATATGCTTAATACTGCTGAGAAGAAATTATTCATGTTTCATCTCATATACTGATTCTAATCATTTGCTGGTGTGTCATGAAAAACTATGTGGAGAAAGACTCTGAAGAAACGAATGAGTGAATAACCTGTGTTACTCTACCAAGTGATGTTAACCATTGGACTTTCTGGATATATGAGAGAAAATCTGAAATGAATGGTGGAGAAAAAAAAAGTAGGATGATTAGTTAAGGCCATAGGACCAATCGTAGTTGCCACCAGACACGTTAGTTTCATTTAAATATCTTCTTCTATGTCTCTTAAGAATTTCAACAGGTGGCTCCGGGCGACTGTGGCTCAATGGGCTAAAGCGCCAGCCACATACACCTGAGCTGGCAGGTTCGAATCCAGCCCAGGCCCGCCAAACAACAATAACGGCTGCAACCAAAATATGGCCAGGCGTTGTGGCGGGCGCCTGTACTCCTAGCTACTTGGGAGGCGGAGGCAAGAGACTCGCTTGAGCCAAGGAATTGGAGGTTGCTGTGAGCTGTGATGCCACAGCTCTCTATCCAGGGTGACAGCTTGAGGCTCTGTCACAAAAAAAAAAAAAAAAGAATTTCAACAGGTAACTCCCATTTTGAGGAGAAAATAATGGAAATGTATTCTCATAGAAGATCATGAGAAAAAGGTGCTAGGAAATTTGTGTGGTGCAGGGGTAGTCTATAACAACCAGTCTACATCTCCTGAGATTTGGTGCTCCTTACTTGCCCCTGGAACTAGGTCATCTGCTGTGTTTCTTGGTCGATAGTCAGTTCCGTGGTTGAAATCTGGGTCACCACTGCAATTACCTCTTTCCCCTTAACACCACTGCTGTCTCATACTCTCTCAATGGTAGGAGTGAGGCTTCAGAGTAACTCTCTGGTTGTTAACTGAGTCAGGAGTTAGAGATACTCCCACATCCAGGTCTTAACAGAATCCAACTCACAGAGACTGGATCTTTACAAAAATACTGAATAACGCAATTCAGAATCAGGGTGTCCTGCTGCCAGGAGACGCAGAATGATATCCAGATGTGTGGTGACATGAAAACCTCACAGGGGGAGGGCGGCGCCTGTGGCTCAGTGAGTAGGGTACCAGTGCCATATACCCAAAATAGTGAGTTTGAACCCAGCCTTGGCCAAACTGCAACAAAAAAAAAATAACCAGGCGTTGTGGAGGGAGCCTATAGTCCCAGCTACTCGGGAGGCTGAGGCAAAAGAATCACCTAAGCCCAAGAACTGGAGGTTGCTGTGAACTGTGATGCCACACCCTACTGAAGACAACAAAGTGAGACTCTGTCTCTAAAAAAAAAAAAAACCCACAGGGTGAACATTTAATGTTGAGATACAGGAGATGGGAAGAAACTGGGAGATTGTTTGCTCATCCTCTTTTGGGCCAGTGGATGGTTCTGAATTGTCCAGGGATGATTTATTTGCCTAAGAAATGACTAAAGTCTCTTATAAGGCTGAGACAGGTATAAGTAGTAATAATGTATCACCTTGTACTTACTCTGCCCCTAACTTACTGTACTTCCATTTCTTCCCCCAATCATTCTTGCTTCAGTGGATTGTAAGGAATAAAGATGAAACATATAAGCTATACCTCAAGGCATTTTTAGGGAACCCAAGATATGAAGATAGTTTCATTGTATTATAAATTATAGTGATAACCACATATTTGACTATCAAGTCTAAGAACAGTGTTATAATTTTTGTTTATACTTTATTTGTAATAAAAAATATGTTTAATATTACTTTCTTCCACACCCTCATTATTTTTTAGTTTTTGCTTCAAATGTCATTACTTTTTATTGAATAGGATTATTTTTTCTCCTCTATTAAATTTTATATTTAAGTGGATTTTTTGTTTGAAAAAGTACAGCATATACTATGAACTATTTATTCTATAATCCAAGATACAATTCTCATAGTTTTTCTTTTGATTCTGAATTATACCTGGCACTTTCTTTGCTAACTTTTCATGTAAAAATTTGAGTAGAAGTTGAAACCAATAGATTTCTTTCTTATGCTGGATAGAGTACTGTGGCATCACAGCTCACAGCAACCTCAAACTCCTGGGCTCAAGTGAGTCTCCTGCCTCTGTCTACCAAGTAGCTGGGATTACAGGCACCTGCCACAACACCCGGCCATTTTTTGGTTGCAGCCGTCTTTGTTGTTTGGTGGGCCCAGGCTGGATTCGAACCTGCTAGTTCAGGTGTACGTGGCTGGCACCTTAGCCCATTGAGCGACAGGCGCCCAGCTGAAACCAGTCAATTTCAATGATATATTTTTCTCTCCTATTTGACATCATGGGTATTCCTCCAATAGTTTTTTTTTTTTTTTTTTAATAATGAAATTTAGTCTAGCTGTTAATAAATACATTTTTATTTCATGGAGTAGACATATCTCTTTATAACAGACCTCTGAAAAATCTGTCCTTATTTTCTAATGTGTGTCCACTGCATTTTGATTACTATGTTTAATTAAATCCCACCATTTTGTACACATTTTTGAATTTGTCTCTACTGTGCCCTCAATGAGTTTCACCACAACTGCATTTATTCTTATTTTTAATTTACAAAATTTATTAACTTTTGCTTCAAAGTAGCAATTCATAAAAAATGCAATCTCAATGGGATTGTGTGGCATTAAATGAGATGTGATATTTAAAACATTTAGCACAGAGAATGTACACAGTAAACATTGTGGCTAGGTTATAGCCACAAGTCAAGGAATGAGGGCAGCCACCACAGGGCCAAGACACAAGGAACAGACTTTCCTCTAAAGCCTCCAGAGAGAGGCCTTACTAACACATTTATTTTAGCCTACCAATAGTGATTTCATATTTATGACCTCCAGAACTGTGAGAGAATAAGTATCTATTGTTTCAAGCCACCACCTCTGTTGTAATTTTTTTATAGCAGTCATTGAAAACAAATACACTATTACAATTCCTACTACTTCAGGTGAAAACAAATACACTATCACAACATTGAAAACAAATACACTATTACAATTCCTACTACTTCAGGTAACAGGAAATATAGATGTACTTCAGAGATATCGTGGGCTCACTTTCAGACATCCAAACAAAGCAAAATAGCAAATAAAGCAATCACATACACACACACAAGTTTTTTTCCTGCAGTTGACACAAAAGTTATGTTTATATACTTACGTTTCATACTAATAGTGTACTGTAGTCTATTGAGCAGGCAATAGCATTATGTCTAAAACCATGTACATAATTTAAAAATACTTTGTGGTTAGTATATATTTCAAAATAACTAGAAAAGAGTTGAAGTGTTCCCAACACAAAGAAATGATAAGTGTTTGAGGCCATGGATACCCTAAGTACCCTAAATTGATGATTACATACGGTAGGATTGTATCAAATTATCACAAGTACCCTATAAACATATATAAATATTGTGTATTAGTAAAAAAAATGGCTTCTTGCTAAAAAATGTTAACGATCAGCTGATCTTTCAGTGAGTTATAATCTTTTTCATGGTGGGAGGGTCTTGCCTTGATGTTGATGACTGCTGACAGATGGGTGTATTGGCTGCTGAAGGTTGAGGTGGCTGTGGCAATTTCTTAAAATAATAAGACAAAAATGAAGTTAACCACATTGATGATGATGATTCTTCTTCTTCCTCTTCCTTCTCTTCTTTGTTAATTGAGACAAAGTCATAAGGTCTTATTATGTTATACAGCATTAAAAAAAGATGGAGACTTTACCTCTCTTATGTTTACATGGATGGAGCTGGAAAATATTCTTCTTAGTAAAGTATCTCAGGAATGGAAAAAAACACCCAATGTACTCAGTACTATTATGAAACCAATTTATACTCACTCACACTTTAAATATGAAAGTTGAATCACAACTATAGTCGAGAATGAAGGAGGGAAGGGGGGATGGGAAGGGATGGGGGATGGTTCAAAAGAGGGAGGGTTAATGGTGGGACCACACCTATGGAGCATATTTCAAGGGTACAAGTCAAATCTATGAAGTATTGAACACAAATTCAATGATTTGTGATTAAGTAAATGAGGTTAAAGAAAGCTATGTTAATTAATAGGATGTAAGCATTCCACTTTGCACAAATAATCAACACATTGAATCCTATGAAGGCATAAATATATTCATGATCTATGTATATATGACTTAGTACAAAAATAAAAAGTTTAAAAATAATAATAATAAAAGGTTTTATTAGAATGCAGTGGCCTCATCATAGCTCACAGTAACCTCACGTTTGAGTGATGATCCTTCCTCAGCCTCCCTAGTACAGGGGACTACAGACACATGCCACCACACCTAGTTAATTCTCTTATTTTACTAAAGAGAAGTTCTCACTATGTTGCTTGAAGCTGGTCTTGATTTCCTGACCTCAGGCAACGCTCTCACATCAGCCTCCCAAAGTGCTAGACCTACCAAGGCAAATCACCATGATTGACTCTTATTATTACTGCATATTTCTCTGTAGAATCTGATGCTGTTTGATAACATTTTCTCTACAGCCGACTTCTTTCAAATTTTTAACCAATCCTTTTATACCTTGCTGCTTATCAACTAAGTTCATTTAATACTTTAAATTAATAGTTGTTTTTTTTCTTGAACAAGACACATACAATTCATTAAAAATGCACTAAAATATCCCTATACATTCTAATTCTAGCAACGTATGAAAATACTGAGTGACTACAGTACATGCTGAGTGTAGCTGCCACCCATCCCCCTTGATCAATGACGCAGAAGTAGCACCGCAGACAGAATGATTAACGGCTGAAGCTCTCTTTGACATTTAGTGGCTGAAGCCCGCTCAGACATTACAGCAAATTTATTTCTTCCTCCAAGGCTTATATAGGCACATAACTTAATGAACAAACACATGATTTATCTTATGATTTAATCAATGAACATATGACTTAAACCTGACCCCAGGCCTTTTACTGCCTGGTACTTACAGGCCTATGCATAACTCAGACTAACTGATAACCACTTAACATTATGTAAAACTATTCCTTATAGGCTAAGGTTTAACTGGCTTAACTGATAACTACTTTACTAAAGATATTCTTATGCTAAGTAATCACAAAACAAGATTTTGGGGAAATAAGCTGTTTAAATGCTTAATCCTTTAAATGCCCATTTGGAGGCAGTTAATCGTCTTAAAGGGGTAGCCTAGAAAATCCCACCAAGATTTTTTCCTTTCTAACCTACAAAAGACTTTAAACTTGCCTTCACAAAATAGGAGACTGATTGACCTTACAAGGGCACAGATGACTGTGCCCCTTCAACTGAGCTAAGTATATAATGTGAGAATGTCAGCCAGACTCAAGAAATTTTAATTCTGATATGTATATCAATACATCTTTTGTTTACACTTTTTCTAGTGCCCAACAAGGGGGAAATAGCCTCGAGTTGGAATAAATGAGAAATGGTATCACAGTTGACCTAAAATGTATTTTAGTAACCATTCCATTAAACTCTTTTTTTAAATTTCAAATTAATATGAGGAAACACATTTTAGGTTACATTGTTTCCATTCCCAAACCCTCCCACCCTCTTTAAAATTTGCAGCTTAGGGATCTCAAGTTCAGAACCAAAAAACAGAACTAATTAAGTAATAATTATATTTGTAGATAGAGCTTCATTGAGTTCACTTAAGGGGATATGAAAAGTTTTCAATGTCCCGCACAATCTTCCTGCTACTTCTAACTGCCCCATCTGACGTGATGTTTCCATACCCCTTTAACTCTCCAGGTGACAATGTAAAGCCAAGTCAAAGAAGTTCAAGCTTAATCACCTTCCCCAGCTTTTTGTCCATGTTCATATTTAGCTGAGCTCATACTCTGCTCCCCACTCCCAAGGTGGTGGGGGAAGAAAGGAGAAGTGTGTGTGTGTGTGTGTGTGTATATATTATATATGTACACGTACATATATACGATCATAATTTTCACTTTTGTATAAATTCCCTACTCAAATCATCCTCATCAGCAAATAATAATGATGCTATTCTATCAATTACATTTATTTACTATTTTAAATTGTTGTCATGAAAACAATGTTACAATATCTTCACCAGCAGTCGATTCTATTTCAAGAAACCGCTTTGTTTGCTCATCCATAAGAATTATCTCCTTAAAGTTTAATTTTGAGATTGCATGAATTCAGTTGCTTTAGGTTCCACATCCAATTCTAGAGCTCTTGCTATATTCACTACATCTGGTCTTGAATCCCTCAAAGTCATCTATGAAAATTGGAACCAATCTCTTCAAAACTTCTGTTAAGGTTGATATTGTGACCCCTTTCCATGAATGACGAATGTTCTTGATGCCATCAAGAAAGAGGAATTGGACAATGCCTGTGGCTCAAAGGATTAGGGCGCTGGCCTCAAATGCTGGAGATGGTGGGTTCAAAACTAGCCCAGGCCAGAAACTGGAAAAAAAAAAAAAATTTAAAAACTTAATAAAAAAAAAATTAAAAACAGCAGCACCTGTGGTTCAAGGAGTAGGATGCTGACCCCATATGCTGGAGGTGGTGGGTTCAAACCCAGCCCCAGCAAAAAATAAAAATTAAAAAACTGCCTAAAAGAATGAGGAATCATTTCTGGAAGGATTTCACCTTACTTTGCCCAGTTCCATCAAAGGGAAAACTATCTATTGCAGTTATAGCCTTACAAGTTGTACTTCTTAAATAATAACACATTAAAGTAGAAATTACTCCTTGTTCCATGGGCTTCAGGTTGGATGCTGCGTTATGAGACAGAAAACAATATTTAGCCCTTTCTACATCTCCATCACAGCTGTTAGGTGTTCAGGTACATTGTCAAGAAGAAGTATTGTTTTTAAAAGAATCTTTGTTTTTCAACTCCATCCAATTTAATACAAAAGATGTAAAGTCACCATTTTTTTAGTGTCTGAGTAGTATTCCAGGTATACATATATCACAACTTACTAATCCATGCCTAGATTGCTGGCCATTTAGGTTGTTTCCAAAACTTGGCAATTGTAAATTGAGCTGCACATTCTTCATAGTAAAGCATCACAAGAATGGCAAAGCACGAATCCAATATACTCAATTCTGATATAAGGACAATTGGAAGCTAGAGCATTGTTTTGGGGGGGATGAGGGAGCAGAGGGAGGGAAGGCCAGACAGGGTGGGGGGCCACCCTGTGTGACACACCTCTTGGGAGTGGGACCCTATTATTCGAGGGACTTTATTCAGCAAATGCAAGCAGTGTAACATGGCTCTTTTTACCCTCAATGATTCCCCAACAATAAAGAATAAACAAATAAATAAAAGTAAAAAATATCTTCTGAGCAGTAGGTCTCATTTGTAGGCTTCAAATATTCACTAATAGGTATTGTCACGAAGGCTTTGTTGTTCTATTTACAGAGCACAGGCAGTGTAGATTTAGGAAAATTCTTAAAGACCCTAAAATTTGGGGAGTAGGAAATGAAAATCGGCTTCCACTTAAAGTCAACAGATGCATTAGTCCCTAAATAAGACATCCAGCCTATCGCTTGAATTTTGAAGCCAGGTATTGACTTTTTCTCTCTTGCTATGGAAATTCTAGATGAGATCTCCTAAGGTAAGGCTATTTCATCTACACTGAAGATGATAGGAATAACTTGCTGCCGTTTCTACACCAACACTTGCTCCTTCACATTGCACTTTCCTGTTACAGAGAAAGTCTCTTTCCCCATCCTCAAAAGCCAACCTTTTCTAGCTTCAGTCTTTTCTTCTGCAACTTCCTCAGCTATCTTAGTCTTCATAGAATTAAAGAGCATAAGGACTATCTTTGTCATTTTACCTTCATTATCTTTGTCATTTTATCTTCATTCATATGCATGTGTGTTTATATTATTATTTTCATAATAATATTGAATGTATACAGTGATGATTTTAAAAAATAAGTTAAAAAAATAAATATAGTTAGGATCTTGATATGAATGAGCCTCTGTGTTATAAGAATGTTAAGGCTGGTTTGACCTTTTATCAAGACCACTAAAATTTTTCCATATAGGTTATAAAGCTATTTTGCTTTTTTTCACCTTTCTTATAATTTGTGAGTTGATGAGTACCACCTTTAATTTTCTTCAAAAACACTTCTTTGCATTCAAAATTTGTCTAACTATACAGTATAATAAGCTCAGCTTTTCACCTACCTCAGTTTTCAACATGCCTTCTTTACTAAGTTTAATCTTTTCTATCTTTTTAAGAAAGATAAGAGACATGTATCTTTTCCTTTTACTTGAGCATTTAGAGGCCATTATAAGGTTATTAACTGGGTTAATTTCAATACGCCCCTGTCTCATGGAACAGGGAAACCCAAAGAGAGGGAGAGAGGTGGGGGCATGGCCAGGAAGTGAAGTAGTCAGAACACACCTTTTAAGTTCACCCATTTATATGGCTAGTTTGTGGAGCTCCAATCACAACAGTAACGTAAAACATCACTGATCATAGAATACAAATGACACGTTTGATGATAATGAAAATGTTTGAAATATTGAGAGAATTACCCAAACGTGACAGAGAAACATAAAATGAACATATGCTGCTGAAAAAACAATGTTGGCAGACTTACTCAACACAAAATGGCTACAAATCTTTAATTTCTAAGAAATCACAATATCTGTGAGGCTCAATAAAGCAAGGCATAATACAAGGTATGCCTCTATTCATTTTAAAATCATTTCTGATAGAAAAACATTAAACTATAATAGTGGAAATACCATTATTATAAATATGAAAGTATAAATTTTCAAGAGACGATGTTTTTATTATTTTTAACAAAAACATATTAAATATCTATTCATAACTCATTTTTCTGTGGGTTATTCATATAGAAATAGAGAAGAATGGGTGTACTCAGTTTTTATACCGTAGTCAATGATAGCGATAGAAATGGAAACATCCTAAATTCATCAAGATAATGATCCCTGACTAGTTCAAGTACAGTCTTAAAATCCTTCTTAAGACAACACTCAAGAAAATTATTACCAAGTGACAAGATTTAGCATATGTATAAAACCAGCAGGAATTTTAAGCAAAAATGTGTACAAGGAAAGAATGGAAGAAAGCGAAGTTGCAGTATTTTTCTGACTAGAGTATTTATTTCTATTTTATTCTCCTTTTGCTGCCCTTAGATCTTACTTTAATGTTTTTCTAAGCCATCAAAGCTACATTTGTAAGAACTTTGTCCAGAAAAGATGCAGTATCAATATGTATTTTTGCTGAATATTTGAGATTATCCTCCTGGTTTGTCATGAATGGTGTACTTCTGAATATAAATTTCTGAGAAAATGTTATCAAAGCAAATACTCTGCTTATCACATGGATATACATGTGTAAACATTGTAAGTCCTGAGCCTACAGTAGTTGTACAAAACTGAAATTTAAACAATTTAAACATTTTTAAGTAAACTTTGATATATTTTTCCAAGAGCCATTGAGCCAAAACATATTATGATGAATAACATTTGGACTGGTCTTCTGCACTTACATATGTCTAAATTTTGTCAAAATGTATTGTGAGATTTAATACTTATAAAACATATATAACATTTTCTAAACTCATAAGGAGTGAATAATAACTTTTATTGGCCTTTTAGTATACACTAAGCCTGAGCATCTTGGCTAAACCGTACTCGATCATGCTGCATTATCATTTTTCTATCTTATTTGATTTTTCAGGTTTTTTTTTTTCAGATTAATATGAGGGGACTCTGATTGGGTTATATTGTCTGCATTTCTTAGGTTAAGTTCAAATTGCAGTTGAGCCCTTCATCCGGGGTGGGAGGTGTGCTATATACCCTTACGTCATAGCTTACCACTTAACCTCTCTATTCCCCTTTCCTTTTCCTCTCTCCCTCCCTTGAATTTAATGAAGTTTTTCTCTCATGTGGGTATATAGTTGTTTATCCATTGGTTTCATGTTAGTATTAAGCACATTGGATGCTTGTTTTTCCATTCATGTGACATTTTACAAAGAAGTAAGTTCTTCAATTCCATCCAGGTGAATACAAAAGATGTAAAGTCTTCATTCTTTTTATGGCTGAATAATATT
Organism: Perodicticus potto; assembly: GCA_963574655.1. Taxonomy (NCBI): domain Eukaryota; kingdom Metazoa; phylum Chordata; class Mammalia; order Primates; family Lorisidae; genus Perodicticus; species Perodicticus potto. The sequence goes on from CAUYRH010116320.1 coordinate 12,119, forward strand.
CCATGGTATACATATAGCACAGTTTACTAATCCTTTCACGTGTTGATGGGAACTTTGGTTGATTCCACCCAAGTGCCTATCAACACATGAATGAATTGAGTGTGAATTGGGTTGCAATGTACTTTCTAATCCAAATGTCCTTATGGGGAAATATTTTTTCTTCTTCTGGTTAGATACCTAGTAATGGGATTGTGGGATCAAATGGAAGGTTTACTTTTAGATATTATTAAAGAACTATTATACCAATAATTGTGAAGATTATTGATCTGAAATTGTATTTTTATAATGACCTGTCATGTTTTCCTATTAGGGTTATGCTAGCTCTGTAAATTGAGAAATATTTCCTTCTTCTATACTTGCAAGAAAATAAAGTATAAGATTAATTTTAATGAAAGCTCTGGGCCTTGAGTTTTTTTGTTTTGTTTTGCTTTTTCTGGAAAGATCTC
>CAUYRH010116323.1:0-48585 GCA_963574655.1 Perodicticus potto
GCATTTTATCAATTGGATGCGTTGGAACACTTTTGTACCTCTGCCCGCATAAATTTGACTATTTTGTTGAAACAACATTTTAATAAAAAACTACAATTTTAGCCTGGCTTTGTGGCTGGTGTCTTTATTTCCAGCCAGTGGGGTGGGGGTGGCAGGTGGATTGCTTAAGTCCTGGAGTTTTTGGTTGCTGCTAAATAAGCTGGTTTCTTGGCACTCTAGCCTGGGGCTACTGAGTGAAACTCTGTATCAACCACCAAAAAAAAAAAAAAAAAAAAAAGAAAAGAAAATCTTACCAAAATTCACTCCAGCTGTACCAAATTAAAAATATGTTCTCTGTGAAAGACATTGTTAAAAGTATAAAAAGACAAGCTGTAGATATGAAGGAAATATTTACAAGTTACATACCTGTCGAAGTACTGTAATCGTATCCAGAATGTGTGTAACAACAATCCATTGTTGTCCCTGTGCTGACTGTATCCTTGACATTGGACATGTGCATAATAGACTAAGCAGAAAAGGCAGTGTCATCCCTGCAGGGACTCTCCCCGGGAGGGAGATTCCAGCTTACCACGGGGACTCCACTATTCTACAACAGAGTGTAGAGCTGAGATGCATTCAGCTCTAACGTGTGATTTTTAAAATGGATTACCTTGAATAAAATGAAATAAAGCTGGGAAGGACATGAAACCATGAGAACCACCTGACGATCCAACCAGAATACACTTCTGACAGTCTTCAAAAGGAAAATACGGGAGAGCAGTGGTTTTTCTTAACTTTTGCCTTGCAGTCGAATCACTCCAAATTTCCCCTATTCTTTATTTTGATGAAGCATCCACAAGTCTATAGAAACTTATCTTGAACAGTGTTTTTATTATGTTACATTAACTATAACAAGTGACTTAAAATGCACTGTCAGATGACTTTAATGATCTTCCTACTATCTGATAACCATTGTTAGGAGAAAAAATGGGGCAGATGGCTTTGCCGTTTATATTATAAAATGGTAAGAACGCTGCTTGGTGAAGCATTGCTCCTGTGACTCTAGCAGGAGACGAAATTCAAATTAGATGTGAACAGATATGTGGATGGATGTTCAAATGGCAAGGTCGAGTACGGAAGATAAATGACCCCAGGATACAGCCATGGTAACGTCTAAAACCAACTAAAACTCTGCTTCAGGAGACATCCAGGCCCTGATGGGAGCCCATTTCAGGGCTTCTGCCAGCCTGCTGTATTTCCATGCTGATAAGCCTGTTTTCAAATGTGCAGATTGGGTTAAGTGTTACTCTTTTGCATAAGCTAACTGACGGGGGAAATCTCCAATGATGAAAAATACATCTGCCCCTTAGTCCTAATTCTTCTTAACATCTCAAATTTCAATGTACTTGGCGGGGTCTTGCTATATAATGTATGAGTTATGGGAAAACGTTTTACAGCCATTTATCTTAATTTGCTATGAAAAGTTCTTGGTACTGCTAATGTGATTTTCAATATGCTCTATTTGTCCTCAAAAATTCCCTGTTTGGGGCTATAAATTATACCGTTACCCTTATTATGAACTCAGCCTACCCTAGTCTTATAAGAGTTTTGACCAGATTTTTAAAAAATTGCTGTCTTTAGACTTCAAGAGCAGACAGCATAGTTCCCAGTAACACGTATGAACATATTGCGACAGCTTCTTACTCCAAAATTCAGTCTTACTGACTCACAGTAATTAAAACCACGGCCTTCTGAGGAAGACTGTCAGGGCAGAGACCCCACCTTGTCATTCACCTGCTGTGTAACCTTGAACAAGTTATGAACATCTATGTATCGCATTCTCCTGATCTATAAAAGGGAATAATAACCGTACCTGCCTGCGACATCATTGTGAAGATTAAATGAGCTAACATATATAAAGCACTTGTAAAAGATTAGTGCATATTAATAAGGATATTTAAGTAACATTACTGTAAATTAAGTCTTACCTGAGCCTCATCATATTGAGACAGGCTTTCAAAAAGTCTTCCCATTTACCTCACTTCATCATGGAAGAATAATTGCTAACTTGCTGCAGGTTTTATTGAATATTCAATCCATGGCCCACCTACTTATCTTCCCCCCATCCATTTAACACCTGCCTTTCTCTTGCTCAGCTCTGAATTTTATCTTCATTTGCTTATTTTGCTGTGTGTTTTATTCGTACCTAATAGACCACTGTGTTTTCTTAGGTATTGTCATAATAACTAGATATGGGTGTTGTTCTGGGTGTTATTCTTAAAGGTCAAAATTATTCTTCTATTAAAAGAATATAATAAAGTGTGACAGAATTGATGGAAAGGAAACATCATCACGTTTTCACATTTACATGGTATTGAGCAGTTTTTAATGCATGATATCATATTAGAATTTCACAAAATTATGTGGTGTTTACAAGAAAACAGAAATAAGACTAAAACCTGGCATCTTCATACATACATTTAAGCTGAGGAGAAGGAGAACACATCTAAGAGACAAACATTTCAAAGACCTACCAGTCTTACAAGTACTAAATTTCCAGCATGAAATGTATTTGGTAGTCAACAACAATACTTTGGTGTGTGGGGAGGGGTTGTGATCACAAGACAGGTTGTTGGACCAACTGATAATTCTTAAGTTGTTTTTTCTATGAAATTTTTAATTCCCAAATGCAAATAAATGCACTTTAAAAAAATTTATTTATTTATTTATTTTATTTATTTATTTTTTTTGAGACAAAGCCTCAAGCTGTCACCCTGGATAGAGTGCCATGGCATCACAGCTCACAGCAACCTCCAATTCCTGGGCTCAAGCGAGTCTCTTGCCTCTGCCTCCCAAGTAGCTGGGACTACAGGTGCCCGCTACAATGCCCAGCCATTTTTTGGGGTGCAGCCGTCGTTGTTTGGCAGGCCCGGGCTGGATTCAAACCCGCCAGCTCGGGTGTACGTGGCTGGCGCCTTAGCCCGTTGAGCCTCAGGCGCTGAGCCCCTATATTTTTTCTTAATCTAGCAGTCCATGTCTTGCTTATCTGTCTGCCTTGCTCACGTCACCTGTCTGGAAAGCAGGGCTTGTTTGTCTTTCTTGTTCTCTGTCGAAGGCCCAGAACTCAGCAGTCTCTGGCCCATGCTCCTCCTGCGACTATCGCTGGTAGCAAATAACTTGACTAACCGCTTCATATAGTCCAGGAACCTTACCTGAATTTGTCATCCACACCACAATGCTGTTAGACAAGTCTTACTATTAGTCCCATTTTATAAATGAAGAAACTAAGGATTAGTCAAACACCTTGACACATAAGGTCAAGTGGCAAGGCTATAATTTATACCAAGTCTGCTAAACATTGCTCACAACATGATGCTAAACTACTATCCCTAAGTCAACGTTACTCACCAAACAGTTATTGAATGAATGAAATACAAGTTCTTTTTAAAGAAAATCCTACTCATAATGCCATAATAAATCACAGTTTTCTCCCGTTGCTTCATTTTTAAGTGCTCTCACCCATAGAATAGGAAAGTGGCTAAGATGTAAAGTATCTTTATTTACTTGGGAGCCAGAACAAAACAGTCATATAAAAATCCAAGGCAGTGCAGCAGTAGAGAAGATAAAGATGCATTAAAAGCTGGGGATTTGGGGGCAGTGCCCATAGCTCAGTGGGTAGGGTGCTGGCCACATGCATCAGGACTGGAGGGTTCAAACCCAGCCCTGGCCTGCTAAAAAGGCACCTGTAGTACCAGATACTTGGGAGGCTGAGTCAAGAGAATCACTTAAGCCCAACAGTTTGAGGTTGCTGTGAGCTGTGATGCCACAGCACTGTAGTGAGGGCGGCATGGTGAGACTCTGTCTCAAAAAAAGAGAAAAACCTGGCTCGGTGCCTGTGGCTCAAGGAGCTAAGGCGCCAGCCACATATACCTGAGCTGGTGGGTTGGAATCCAGCCTGGGCCCGCCAAACAACAATGACGGCTGCAGCCAAAAAATAGCCAGGTGTTGTGGTGGGCGCCTGTAGTCCCAGCTACTTGGGAGGTGGAGGCAGGAGAATCACTTGAGCCCAGGGGTTGGAGGTTGCTGTGAGCTGTGATGCCACAGCACTCTACCCAAGGCAACAGCTTGAGGCTCTGTCTCAAAAAAAAAAAAGAAAAGAAAAGCTAGGGATTTTGTTGGGCTCACTGGCCTGTGCCTGTAATCCCAGCATTCTGAAAGGCCAAGCTCAATCCCTTGAACTCAGGAGTTCAAGACCAGCCTGAGCAAGAGTAACACCTCATCTCCACTAAAAATAGAACAATTAGCTAGGCGTTTGGTGGGCACTTGTAGTCCCCGCTACTCAGGAGACTGAGGCAGGAGGATTGCTTGAGCCCAGAAGTTTGAGGTTGCTGTGAGCTAGGCTGATCCCATGTCATGCTAGCCTGGGCAACAGAGTAAGACTGCCTCAAAAAAAAAAAAAAAAAAGCAAAAAACGCAAAAAAACAACAAAAACCTGGGGATTTTAATTTACCCCAGAAACATCTTTGTACTTGGGTCTGTGGATCTTTCCACACCCATGTTGTTTTATACTTAGATTATAGTTTAAACTTTATTATTCTGTGTTCCCAGATTCACGAGTCATTCTGTGTTACTGGGGGTGGAGCTCTGCAACAACAGAGGACTGTTTTGTTGAAGGCTCCCTTGCCCTTTGCCTGTTTTACTATTATTCAACGTAGCAATCATCTTACATGTACTCACTTACTGCTCTGGATTTTCCCACTAATTATTTCACATGTCTGTGCTTTATCCTCTTACCTAAACTCTAAGCTCTTTTGAAGAGACCATGTACTCTGCTGCCTTTATTCCCTCCCAGGTGCTTACCAGAATGCTGGGTAAAACTGTATGTTGTGGCTTGGCGCCTGTGGCTCAGCGGGCTAAGGCACCAGCCACGTACACCTGAGCTGGCGGGTTCGAATCCGGCCTGGGCCGGCCAAACAACGATGGCTGCAGCCAAAAAATAGCCAGGCGTTATGGCAGGTGCCTGTAGTCCCAGCTACTTGGGAGGTGGAGGCAGGAGAATTGCTTGAGCCCAGGAGTTGGAGGTTGCTGTGAGCTGTGATGCCACAGCACTCTATCCAGGGCGACAGCTTGAGGCTCTGTCTCAAAAAAAAAAAAAAAGTATGTTGCAATTTTCTGCGTGGATCACACCTGACCGTGTCTTTTCCGTTCTTGGTTGCAATGATTCATAGTTTGGAAAGGTGAACTTCTAGGCAAATTCACCCTTTCTAAAGTCAGGTTTTCAAATCGTTGACAGGGCATGTGAGAGGCCACAGCCCACTGCTCCGAGTGTGCACACTTGGTAAGACGCAGCTCGTGAAGGACGCAGGCTCCTTTCCAGCCCCTAAGTGGCTTGGCCCCTTCCTACCCACCCTGGCAAAGTGTTAAGCAAAGTGTTTGTGCCTCAGTTGCTTCATCTGAATGAAGGGGTTAATGACCATGGCTTCCTATAAGTGGCACAGAAGTATACTGCCTGGATGCCCCAGCCACTCTTGGTACCCTTGGCAGGCCACCTTCTGCTGATGGCTCCTCCGGGGATCACCTCAGTGACAGAGCTCCGCCTCATCCAAGGTCATGCTCTTACCTGGGGGACCCACATCTAAGGTCTGACTGAGGTGGGAGCAGGAAGAAAGAAAGGCCTGTTCACTTTGGTTCAGCACAGGACAACCCCAAAGGGTCATCCTGGCCCCAGAGCTGCTGATGGCCACAGCTGTTGCTAGGCCTGCATGGCCCTCCGTCCAACCTGGCTTCTCCGCCCCTTCCTGGGTGTTGATCTCAAGGGCACTTTCTGATAAATGCTGTGCATCCTGAACTTTGTCTTGGAGTCCGCTTCCTAGACATAGAAGGTCGCCCGAAGCACTGCCTGGTGGGGTTACTGTGTGCATTACATAAGATGATACACGGTAAAGCTTTCAGAACAGCACCTCATAGGTACCCAGTAAATACTGGCTGTAATAATTTTCATCACTTTTGTCACCTTCTTAAGACTCAATTATTTATTCAACTATAATTGAGGTACTGTGGTATATAGGATCATGTCGTAGGCAGTGAGAACAAGGAGTCAAAGCAGTTACCCTCGAGGAGCTCGTAATTAAGCAGGAGAGGCAGAAGTAATATGGAGGGTAACAAGTCCAGTAATAGGAGGGCTGGGCATGGTGGCTCACACGTATAATCCCAGCACTCTGGGAGGCCGAGGTGGGTGGATTACCTGAGCATATAGGTTCGAGACAAGCCTGAGCAAGAGCAAGACCTCGTCTTTAAAAATAGCCGGGCGTTGTGGTGGGTGCCTATAGTCCAGCTACTTGGGAGGCTGAGGCAAGTGTATCACTTGAGCCCCAGAGTTTGAGGTTGCTGTGAGCTATGAAGCCATAGCACTCTACCCAGGGCAACAAAGTGAGACTCTGTCTTGTAAAAGCAATACAAAATAAAAAAATAATAGGAATATGTTCAGGGGCTATATTGGTGTCCTGGCTATCTCTGCATGTTCTCCTGATCCTCTGGATGGAACTAGTGATGTCTGGTTTCGGCAACCTCAAATAAATTTAAGGCCGCCTGTGCCCTAAAATGTCAGGGTTTTAGGCAGCTGCCTGGGTCCTCTATTCCTGGAGTGCTCTTGGTCGAAAACTGACCAGACACCCCAAATAAGGCAAGTGTGAAACAAAGCTTATCGAGGAAGAGAAAGACCGGTTTACAGAGTAAGAGAGTTTGTTCGCCATAGGCAGCAAACAGGCCTCCGTTGCCCCAGCAAGTAGGGAAAGAGGCTTTGAACGTGGCCAGGGTTTCTCTTTTCTATTGCCTGGGTCAGCCTACCTTGTGATTCAGAGGTCACCTTGGAAGCAGGGTCTTCCTGCACGTGCAGACCTCCTGTGAGCCCCTCTGTGAGCCCATGGACGGTGTGTGGACCGCAGTGCAGATTTAAGCTAATGACATGACCATCAGTCTTAAGGCTGCTCTAGGTCACCAAGGCTCTATTGTTGTTCAGCTACAGAGTCCCCTACAGCCTTTTGCAGTTGGCATGTTAAGTTCTGATTGGTAGATTGGTAGGACGGTCCCTCTGCCCCAGGTGTGAGCTAGGGACAAATTAAAGTGGGTGGCACCACAAAGGAGGCCTACCCCCGGCCATGTCCTCCTTCCCAGGAGAGCTGTTCCGAACTGCCTAACCTTTATAGAAGGTATGTATGTAGTGAAATTTCAGTCATTCAACGGAGGCCCTAGTGGCCTGTCCTTTTTCTGGTGCCCCTTCCCAGCTCATTCTGGCATTCTTTTTTTATGTCTTATTTGAGAGAAAATAACAAATAACCAAGAAACAACAATAGGAATATGTTCGGGGGCTATGTTGGTGTCCTGGCTATCTCTGCACGTTCTCCTGACCCTCTGGATAGAACTAGTGATGTCAGAGTTCAAGGTGGCCATGTGGGTTCCGTGCCATGGTGTCATCACAGCTCCCAGCAACCTCAAATTCCTGGGCTCAAGCAATCCTCTTGCTTTAGCCTCCGGAGTAGCTGGGACTACAGGTGCCCACCACAACGCCTGGGTATTTTTTTCTATTTTTAGTGAAGATGGGGGATCTCACTTTTGTTGAGGCTGGTCTTGAACTCCTGAGCTCAAGCGATCCCCCCAACCTCAGCCTCCCAGAGTGCTGGGATTACAGACATGAACCACCGTGCTAGTCCATTCCTACTTTCTAGAATGTGTTTTCTTTAGTTGAACGTAAGTCTGGTTAAAAGGCACGTAGCTTCCAGAGGACTTGCACTTTACTGGGATGTAGAAACCACCACATGAGGCAGGGTTTGAGCACCTACCAGCTGTGAGTGTAATTTCCAATAAGCTATGTGTTAGTTCAGGTCCCACGAAGCAGAACTGAGGCAAGTCAGAAGCACAGCAGTTTGTTAGGGGCGACGCTTGTGAATGGGAAGCGGGAGGCAGCAGGGCTGGGCAGGGGTAGCACAGACCGTGCCGTGTGGCAGATCTGATGTGCTGGGCCCACCTGAGGCTTTGGAGCAGGACTCGCGCTTTAGAAGAGCCCGTGCTGGTCCGACGTGCCTGGTCTCACACTCCTGCGCTCAGTCATTGGCTGGGGCTGACTCAGGAAGGGCTTGGCTTCAGCACAAAGGTTGAGGTGGGTTCTGCTGGTTCTGTAGCAGGAGGCCGTCCCACTACTGCCCTTCTTGCTGTGGAATGATGAGAAGTTCTTTCTGGAAGGTTCCGCCCCATTTAATCTCTCTGAGGACTAGTTTTTTAGCCTGAAAAGGGGCTACTGAGAATGGCAAAAACTCTCGGCACAATCACACCATTCAAACCTCTGAGAGACCTGACCAGACGTTAACACGGCTTCCAGCAGCTGACAGCCAAGTCCCTGGGACAGCCCAGCCCACTTCAGAGTTCCTGTCTGGAAAGCTCAGGGCTGTGAGAAGACTCTGCTGTTTGTTCCGGCCAACACCTGATGGCAGCGACCCTCCCTTCTTTCCTAGAGCGTTTATTATAAAGGGCTTACAACTGTGAGTTCTTTCCCTGTCGCTTCGAGATGTGTGTGTCTCTCCCACAACTCAGCAGGTCTTTCTCAAGCTCTGAGAGGGCCCCTGTCTCCCAACTTCTGGTAATCGACAGCAACACAGCCAGGCAGATCGCTGCTACACTGACCAGCCTTTTGTCCCGTCTCACCTGACTCCGCTCACTCTCCCCATATACCCCTTCAATTCTCCCTTTGAAAAAGAATGGTCTCTGTCACCTAGACTAGAGAGCAATGGCCCAATCATAGCTCACTGTAGCCTCAAACTCCTGGTCTCAAGGGATCCTCCGGCCTCAGGCTCCTGAGTAGCTGGGACTACAGGCGCCCACCTCACTGCCCGGCTAGTTTTTCTATTTGTAGTAGAGAGGGGGTCTCACTCTTGCTCAGGCTGATCTGGAACTCCTGAGCTCAGGCTATCCACCCACCTCAGCCTCTCAGAGTGCTGGGATTACAGGTGGGAGCCACTGTGCTCAGCCTAAGTTTTCCCTTTAAAACAACCAGTAACCTCTGCACAAATCAGAACGGAGCCCAGCTCCTTCTCCTGCAGTCACAGCAGGTAGGGAGTGAATCTGTTCTCACTGCTTTAATGGCTGTATGGCTTTGTTTATCTTTGACAATCAATAACACATTCTAAGACCTCCCTTTCCTGCCTCATGGGGCTGTGAAGACTGAACAAGTTAATGGAGAAAAGAAAACTATGAAACTCTTTATAAATATAAGTCATTGTCAGTGTGAGAGTTTTGCATATATTTCCCTGAGAAGATTTAAAAATGTATCAAAATGTATTTTTGTCAATGTATCTCCTTTGTAAAAATGTAAATAATACAGGGAAGGTGGGTAGCTGCTCACAGTGCTACTCCCCAGACATGCTACTGTTGGCAGAATGGTAAGTCATTTCATTTGTTGTTGTTTTTTTTTTTTTTAGACAGAGTTTCACTATGTTACTCTCAGTAGAGTACTGTAGCGTCACAGCTCACAGCAACCTTAAACTCTTGGGCTTAAGCGATTCTCTTGCTTCAGCCTCCCAAGTAGCTGAGACTACAGGCACCCGCCACAATGCCCGACTATTTTTTTGTTGTAGTCGTCATTGTTGTTTAGCAGACCCAGGCCAGGTTCGAACCCGCCAGCCCCTGTGTATGTACCTGGCACCCTAACCACTGAGTTACGGGCCTTATTTCATTCTTTTTGTGCAGGTGTAAACACAAACTTTTTGCGCAATTGGGATCCTATTCATAAACTCTTCTACCACCTACTGACCTTGTGTGACAATTGGGGGCGCACCATCCGTGACAATAAATATGGATTTACTTCCTTTTACGTAACCACGGGGTATCTCATTGTACACTTGCATAGATGCCTACATGACTTCCAGCTGTTAAATATTTTTAATCAAACAGTAGTAAACATTCATGTATATACATTTCTGCTTACCTGTGTAATCATTTCTTCAGGATATATTTCTAGAAGTGAAAATGTTGGGTCTAAGAGAATACACATTTAAATTTTATGTAGCATTGACCTCTCTTCTGAAAGGGGATGTGGATTATGTTCCCATCAATAATGCAGGTCATTGATAGTTTCCCTACTTCTAGAGGATTTTGGCAGGGATGGGGGAGAAGGACTCAGAAAAGCAAATGGGGTCCTTAGTTTCCAAAAGGGCTTAGAGCAATGTTTTTCAATCTTTTTTTATCTCATGGCGCACTTGAACCTGTATGTAGTCAAACTTCCACGGCACACTTAACTTATGTGGATCAAAAAAGAGTTAAAAAAAAAAAAAAGAATATACTTACTGTGCTTTGAACTTCTTTAGAAAATAATTTAATTAATGGTCTTCAAAAATTTTTTCGACGCACCTAAGATCCTCTCAATGGCACACTGGCTTGGTAGACAATCTAATAGTCACCCACATAAGAGAAAAACTCAATACCATTCAAGTTGGGGGGAGGTGGGAGAGTGAAGGAAAGGGAGGGATTGGTGTGCTCCCACTTAATGGATACAATGTAAGGAGGGTGTAGGGCACCTCCTGGGCGCCTGACCCAGCTCTAAGAGGGACTCGAGCTAAATGCAAACATTGTAACCTAGTTGTTCCTACCCTCACATGAAACTGAAATTAAAAAGTCACTATCTTAGAGGAAGGTATTGCTAAAAGGGCAGGAAGAAAAAAACAACCCTCCAAACTGGGCTCAGAAGGTAACCCTTGTGTCTGCCTCCGTTTGGTCCCATGTTCCAGCTCACCTGCCATCTGCCACAGGCACCCCAAGCCACAGAACACGGGGACTCCTTCCTATAGTGTGTGGCAGGCAAGCAATCCGGGCAGCTGCCCTCGGGCCTGGGCAGGCAAAGCCCTTCTGCACGGGGTGGGAGAAAGCCCTGCCTGCAGCTACGCCTCCTCCTGCCCGGTCTTGCACATTAAGGAGGAGCAAGTTTGGAAGGGGATCAAAGGCCAGGCAGGCTGCTCGCTCTAAGTGGGGCTGTGCCTCAGCTTGGGAGCTGACATTCTCTTGGCTGCTCCAGGAAAACATCTTTGCCATTATCAGGTGAGGCAGGGGGGCAGGGGCAGAAGGCGCGGATAACAGCAGGTTGCATTTTACCTGTCACCACACCTGGGTTGTACTGGCTGTCATAGTTCTTCCCTTGTCATTTCTTCCCTCAAATTAAAAAGATTAGAGTAGATAACTTTTTTAGGGTTTCCCCCATAAGACTGTTCTAAATCCCACTGTAATGCCATGGATGTCTTGGTGATCCGTGTGACCTGCCAGCTGCTGTAGCAGCAGCTGTAGTTTTCCCTTAGCTTCAGAGGCCCGGGGAGGCCCCTGCCCTTTGCATCTCACAGGAAGCAGCTTTTGAGCACTCTGCTGCAGCTGCTTGACAGCTGTCACCTGGATTTAGGGCAGGAGCCCTGTTTGGGGTTCAGTGATGGGGCCTGTGTTCTCGGGGCGGCTCAGCAAGCACTAAGTGGGCCGATAAAAGGCGCTTTGCTTCTCCTTTGAGGCACGCGCAGAACTGTGTGTTTGCTTACCTAGGACCAGCCCAGCCCCAGTCTCTCAAGGCTTTTCTTTCATGTTCAAAAAACATGCAAAAGATGGCACAGAGCAAAGCAGATTTAGCTATCCATTTCCTCAAGTCTTTTTTTCTTTTCTTCAAGTGACAAGGTCTCACTGTGTTGCCCAGGTTGGACTTGAACTCCTGAGCTCCAGGGATTCTCCCTGCTCAGCCTCCCAAGCAAGTAGGACTATGGCTGTGCATCACCTCACCTGCTTCATTTAATTAAATCTTTAATACCCACTGCTTCTGGTTTGATGAGGCCAATGAGATCTCAAAGGGCTCAGTAGATATTTGTTATTTTATCAACTTGTAGAAACTAGAGATGGCCCTGAAATGCTAAAGAGAGAGGCTGGCTGGGAGTGTTGGCAGAGTTCATGGTGACAGCACCTTCATGGGGTCACCAGAGTTCAAGGTTAGAATCTCAGCTTTGTTGGCTCAGAGCTGGAGTCTATCACAGGCAGCAGAACAGCCTCTTGGGGAGGGAAATGGGGATACCAACTAATTCATTTGTACTGAGAATTTTCTTTCTTTGGACCTGGAATGTTCGTGTCTGCCATATCAAAAACGTTTTTTTTGTGTTAGCAGAATACCTGAGAAACTGAAGGGTCATCAGAAGTCTGTCTTGGGAACAATGTAACCCAACTATATGTACCCTATATTAATCTGAAATTAATAAAAAACGAAGTCCATGCTGGGACAACATGAGCACAAACATGGGTCTTGTTCTGAGCCTTGCCCATCTGAGAGTGGTGCCCCAGCCTGCCCCAGATCATTGCTATCACAGACAGTTAATACTGTCCCTTACTTTTTGATTTGATTATGTTACATAAGGACATAATTCCCCTGTAGGCACTTTTAATCTTTTCTTTCGAGATAGGGCTTTCTTCTGTCACCCAGGCTAGAATGCAGCGGCGTCATCATAACCCACTATAGCTTCAAACTCCTGGGCTAAGTGAGCCTTCTGCCTTAGCCGCCAGAGTCGCTGGGACTACAGGTACATACTACCATGCCTGGCTAATTTTATTATATTTATTTATTTATTTTGTAGAGATAGGGCCCAGGCTGATCTTGAACTTCCAGCCTCAAGCAATCCTCCTGTCTCACCCTTCAAAGTGCTGAGGTTACACCAGGAGTCACAGGCCAGAAGTCATAGCCTCTGGAAGTCCTGAAGGCTCTGCAATTATTTCCAAGACCTGCTCTGTTATCCCAGAAGTACTTTAGTGTTAAGTATTTAGTATTGAGAATTTGGTAGCATTTTTCTAGTAGACTTTATAATTTGTAGAATTACAAAGATAGTTCAGAATTTCCACATACATCAAACTTTTAAAATAAGTACTGAATGTGGGAAATGCAAAGATAGACATGCATGCAAGTTTTCTTTTACTAATAGCAAAGACAGAAAAAAAAAAACCATCTGCAAAAAAGACAAAAGAGGGGACTGCCAGGAATGTGAAAACTCCTATGGAAGGAGAAGAAAAAGGGAAGGAAAGGAAGCTGTGGGTGAGACAAGATGAAAGAAAGGAACCTGGTGGGGCTGGGGGAGAAGTAGCTGTGGAAGCCAGTGAGACCAGGAGAAGTCAGGAATTCCGCGTGGGCAGCTGTTGGAAAGAGCTCGGGCTGGGCGGATAAATCTCAGGTGCTAGCTCTAGATCCATCCCCAGCTGTCTGACCCAGGCAAGTTACTTTTCTGCTCTGGAGTTAATTTTGCTCTTTATGAAATGAGGGTTTCAGGCTAGGTGACTTTCTGAGGTCCCTTGTAGCTTTGCCATTCTCATTCCAAAATTAGAAAAATAGTGCCCAAGACTCTTGTCTTCTGGGAGAGGGTTTCTTAACTCCTAGGCTAACGGAGTGTTGTTATTTCTAGTTGTAATCTTTTTAAAGATCATATCCAGTCTGTGATCCAGTCAAGTCTGTCTTGAGCTTTGTTGATTTCTGCTCTTGAAGAAGAGAACCGGTAACTGATGTTCAGGTAACTCTGGTGGGAAAATGGAATGGTGGGCTGTAATAAAAGGGGACTGAGCACGTTCAGCACAAATGTCTTCGGAAACCAGGGCGAGGAGCAGAGCTCAGGGCGGGTGCATTTGGAATGTGCTGCGCATGGAGCTGCTGTCGGGATCATCACCACCTGGGCAGCTCCACTGGTTCTGAGCCCTGGAGAGAGAAGTGACCTGGGCAGGCCGGGGGTGGCACCAGACAGCACAAGTTGCACAGGTTGGCAGATGATCCGGCACACCCGCACACCCAGGCTTGCTATCTAGTGCCCATAGAGAGGCTATGCTGGCTGAAAATCTCTGAAGTTGTGTCTTTTGGAGCATGGAAAGCTTACTATATTTACCTTTTTTATTTGAGACAGAGTCTCACTCTGTCGCCTTGTGTAGAGTGCAGTGGCATCATCTTAGCTCACAGCAACTTCACACACCCGGGCTCAAGCAATCCTCTTGCCTCAGCCTCCTGAGTAGCTAGAATTAGAGGTGCATGCCATGACACCCAGCTAGTTTTTCTATTTTTAGTAGAGAGTGAGGGGTCTCACTCTTGCTCAGGCTGTTCTCAAAATCTCGAGCTCAAGCAATCCGCCCACCTGGCCTCCCAGAGTACTGGGATTCCAGGCATGCGCCACCGCGCCCGGCATATTGAGGTTATAGAAAGGGTCAGCTGAGTGATGTGCTCTCTTCTCTTGGTGTAAATCTCGCCCCTTCTGACTTAACTTGTTTCATTTAGGAACAGCTTCTTGGGAGAGTGCTGGCGTCTGGTGCCCTGTTTGTGCCCAGCCTGTCCTGGAGAGCCTGTCACAGAGCAGTTGCCCCATCAGGAAAGGCTGCACAGACACGGAGCTACTCAAGGCTTCCTTAGAGAAAATTATTCTCTAGGACTGATGCTACTTTTTAAAATTATTTTTGTTTTGGATTAATATGAAGGTACTATGATCAGGTGACGTTGTTCGCGTTTGCTAGGCAAGGTCTGATGGTAGTTGAGCCCTTCACCCAGGAAGAGTGCCACGTACCCTCCACTGTGCCTGTTAGTTGAGAACACACCAATCTCCCTCCCTGCTCCCCTCTCTTCTTCTTGAATTTGTGTTTTTCCCTCATGTGGGCCTGTGGTTTTTGATCTTGTAGTTTCAAATATGTATCGAGTACACAGGATGCTTGCTTTTCCATTATTGAGATAGTTCAAGAAGAATGTTCTCCAACTCCTTCCAGGTAAATACCAAAGATGTAAAAGCCTCGTCTTTCTATATGGCTGAATAGTATTGCATGGCACACGTATACCACAGTGCATGAATCCATTCATGGGTTGATAGGTGCTTAGGTGGTTCCCACATCTTTGAGATTGTGAATCGAGTTGTGATAAACATTTGAGTGCAAATGTCCCTTATGGTAAAATGATTTTTCTTCTTCTGGGTAGATGCCTGGTAATGGGATTGTGGGATCAAATGGAAAGTCTACTTTTAGTTCTTTGAGGATTCTCCATACTTCTTTTTAAAAAGTACTGTATTTGCAGTCTCACCAACAGTGCATAAATGTCCCCTTCCCTCCACATCCTCTCCAGCACCTGCAGCTTTAGGACTTTGTGAGACTGATGCTATTTTAAAGGATGGTCTAGACATGAAAAGGGTTGCAGTGATGCTTACTCCGAACTCTGAGAACGGAGATCATAAAATCAATACATAATGGAAGAGACCAGGTGTTTAAAGAATTCTTGTTAAGGTAAAACAACATAAGCAAATAACTGAGCAAGAAGGAAGCAGAATGCCTTCTAGGCCCCAGGTTAGGAAAAACAGGGCTTGGCTACGTCACTCCCAGTAGAATCAACCTGGCTAAGAAAGCACAGGCCAGCAGAAATGGGAGGGTTTGAATGGAAACAGAAAAACAGAGGTATCTAAGACAGGCTTTGCCAGTGTGTCACAGAGGAGGCTGGGGACACGGGTGTCCTTTCTGAAATGAGAGAAGACATCCAGATTAGGGGTAACTTAATGCAGAAATGGATTAGTCAATATATTCTAGTTCATTCTAATCCTATGTTCTCTTAGCACAAATATTATTTTGTTTTGGAGATTTCCTCATAGGTAACAAACTTCGGAGTACAAGAAGATTGTTGAGGGCAATGGCCATGGGAGATAAACAGGACTGGGCAGGCAAAGTCCTCACATGGCCTGCAGATCAGACACCTGGGAAAAGAAAAGGGGAAGGAAGCAGCGCCCGGCAGGAGGAGCTGCCGATGGGGACGTGACTCTGCTCCCTGCTGACACCACAGGGAGCTCTGGGACAAGACGGCCATTAGAGGGGACACGCGTGGGCAGCAGAGCTCCTACAGTGTTGGCTGGGGGAACCCAAGGACACTGTGACCTTGACTCTGGCATGTGCTATATCCTGCAGGCGCTGCGAGTAGAAGGGGCCGGCCAACCACTCTCCTCCCAACAGCAAGTTATTTCTGGAAGGGAGATCACCGCACGCCAGTGCAGCTGCCGCACCATTCAAAGTCATTTCTGGGCTCGGCACCTGGAGCTCAGTGGTTACGGTACCAGCTACATACACCAGGGCTGTTCAAACCCAGCCCAGGCCTGCTAAACAATAATGACAACTACAAAAACAACCACAACAAAATAATTGGGCATTGTGGCAGGTGCCTGTAGTCCCAGCTACTTGGGAGGCTGAGGCAAGGGAATCCCTTAAGCCTGAGATTTGGAGGTTGCTGTGAGCTGTGATGCCACAGCTCTACCCAGGGTGACAGCTTGAGACTGTCTCAAACAAAACAAAACAAATGCAAAAACAAAGTCATTTCTGAATCTCCCCCCACCCATGCTGGCTTTTCCCGTAGGAGAATGGCTGGAGAGTTAGAGACTGCTTTCCAGCCCTTCCTGATGGTCAAAATGACCGTGTGACCCAGTTCTGGTAATGGGGCTCCTGAGAAGCTAACTGGATAAAGACAAAGCCTTATGAAAAGACAGTGCACACACACACACACACACACACAGCTCTTTGTTTTCCACTTTTGAATACGGTCTTGACACTGGGAGTGGCAGCCTTCTTGCAGGCACGAGGCCATAAGCAAACATGTTAAAGGATGTAGATCCTGATGACAGTGACAACACTGCTTTCTTCTTGTTAAATAAACAGTAATTAATGTTCTTATGGTTTAATCCATCATTTTGCTTTTTTCTGTTACTTGTAGCTAGCTAATAATACATTTTATTGCCTGGTTCCCATACCTTAAAACATTTAATAAGTTCCCATAAAATAGATCTTATTGTAGGATGGCATTCTGTTAGTTTGCCTACCAATTTCTTTCCTTCTTTGCATTAAATTGAGACAGATTCTCTGTGTTGCCCATGTTAGAGTGCAGTGGCGTCATCATAGCTCACAACGACCTCAAACTTCTGAGTATAAGGGGTCCTCCTGTCTCAGCCTTCTGAGTAGCTGGGACTACAGCTGTGTACCACTACCCAGCTAATTTCTTATTTTTTCTTATTTTCCCTGTTCCCCAGGCTGGTCTCAACTCCTCCACTCAAGTGATTCTCCCACCTAAGCCTCCCAAAGTGCTAGATTTCAGGAATGTGTCACCAGGCTGGGCCTCAATTTCTTAATATTTTGTTTAGAGCAGGCAGTTGCTTGTGAAATCAATATTAACTGAGTGTTCTGAGAAAACAATTTCGAGACTTAGGAAGCTGAAGACTAAACCTGGAGAAGGGTGCAGTGTGCACTTGTGTTCACTCAGCTCCTTCCTGCGCTTGTGCTGTCCAGTCTTAGCAAGAAGCTTGCATTTATTTAAACGACAGGACAAAGTGAGGTCATATGTCCCAGTTAGCAGTAACTTTTAAGCATCAAAAGCCTGAAACCTGTGATCTGGTTTTTTGTTTTTGTTCTTTTTCCTTCAGTGGAGTCATGAAGTGGAGCCTGCACTGTTCAGGTGCCTCTAACCTGTTGGATTAAGTGTAGTCCGTGGGACAATGGGGAACACAGACGGGGAGAGGCCTGCTCTATCAGTGCACCACATCCCCAGCACATTCTCACCCATCGTCAGGCAGGAAGACAGTCATGGGAAAGGACATAGAACGGGTGAGTTGTGAACAGGTGAGTTGTGAACAGGTGCAGCAGCCGGGTGAGAACCACAGACGGGGCGAGGAGTGCTGACCGCATTGTCAGTCTGTACCACTGGGAATTCTGGGCACCTGCCCCTTTCACTTGAGGATGCTGGATGCTGCAAGACCCGAGGAGTGTTATTTAAATGCAAAAATAAACCATTTGATTGTCTCATCTATCGATCTGTGGTGTCAGAAACAGATGGTGCCCTCAAATTAGGGTTAAGTCAAAGACCGTTGCCGAAGGAGGGGATGTCGGGAAACCACAGAGACAGTTCAGTGAGCCAGGGCTGGAAACAGAGAAGCTATAACCAAATTCGGCCCAAAGTGATGAAAGGACAGGGTTGCCGGAACCCAGAAGGAAGAGCTGTGTAGAAAATGTGACTTGGGAAGGTTTGTGGCCTTGATGGAGAGGACACAGTTTGCCTGGCAGAGGAAGCCAGAAGAATGAGAGTCCTGACCTTGTAGGCCTCCCTCACGCCAACCTCTGCCAGGGCTCCCTGCTCCCCACCTGCCCAACCAGAAGCCGGAGGGTTCCCGAGCCCGGCTGGCCTCGCCCATGGACTCAGTTTCCTGCCGGGGAGTGGGGGGCTGAGACGAGTAGAGAGCGCGTCTGAAAAACAGAGAAGACGCCTCCTTCCCTGCCTCGCCTGCCTTCTGCAGAGATGGGGCTGAACTTCTCTAGGGCCCTGGGGCTGGATCAGCTGATGATGGTGTCACTTGTTCTTAAAAAACTGAGACATTCTGAAAACACAAATAAATCGTAACTTCAGGCTATCATGTAAGACTTGACTACAGCAGGCTTTCCAAGGTGCTGAGCCGGGAGTTTGTAAAAGGTACCTTTGGCCGGTATCGAAGGAAAAATTCTCATTTCAACTATTATTTCATCTGAGAAATAGCATAATGAAAATATATAGGGGAATGAGTACTCAAGTATTGTGGGGAGAAAGGAAAGTGGGGCTAAGCGGGCAGCAGCAGCAGAGCTGGGGTGGGTGCTTTCTAAGGGAGCAGAGCTCTGGAGCCCCCTCGGCTGGCAGCTCCCTGCCCTGAGCTGTGTCGCGTGGGCGTGGGCGTGGGCGTCTCATCTGGCTGGGAGGGACCGCAGAGGCCCCTGGGCAGGTGGATGCTCTGAACCAAGACAGGTCTCTGGTGAAAGCAGGAGGAGTGGATACTGAGCAGGCAGCCAGCAGTGTCTACCATCACCATCTGTACAAAGAGGCAGAGATGGGAAGGGATTTACCCAAGATTCACAGCTGGCGAGTCATGGAGCCGGGACTCGCACTCGGCCTCTTTTAACTCCAAAGCAAATGCTTTTTTTTTTTTTTTGTGACTGAGTCCTACTTGGTCACCCAATGCTTTTTTTTTTTTTTTTTTTTCTGAGACTGAGTCTTACTTGGTCACCCTCGATAGAGTGCCATGGTATCATAGCTCACAGCAACCTCAAACTCTTGGGCTCTAGTAATCCTCTGGCCTGAGCTTCCTGAGTAGCTGGAAATACAGGTGCCTGGCACAACATCCAGCTATTTTTTAGAGACAGGGTTTCGCTCTTGCCTAGGCTGGTCTCGAACTCCTGAGCTCAGGTGATCCACCTGCCTCGGCCTCCCACGGTGCTAGGATTACAGGTGTGAGCCACAGCACCTGGCCTAAGCAAATGCTTTTGTCTACTAGGTTTTGAAGTTATAATGGAAGGTGGGGGCTGGCTTCCTGCCTTACCATGTAGCATCAGAAGACTGGTAGTTTATCCTGTAGGGAAGGGTGGCTTTGGACATATGGAGAAGAAAAAACAGGATATCTTTAGGAGATGAATTAATTTCACCTAGAGTTGGGAACACTGGCTATTGGTCCCTGTTTTGCCACTGATTTATGACTTAGATAAGTTGCTTCCTTTTCTGTGTGGCATTTTGTTACTGTCTGTAAAATGGAATAATAATACCTTTTTGAAAATCACACATGATGTGAAATATAATAACAGTGTTAACAAATGCTTTGATATCCATGGATAAAGCGTTTTAAGGAAAAGTCTAAGATCTCAAACCAGTATTTTAGACCACAGTGCTCATCAAGGACATTCTAGAAAAAAGCAGAGGCCGCTCTTCCTGGATATAGCAGTGAGATTAAATGCTGCCCAAAGCCACGTGCCTGGAGAAATTCCTGTTGGAAACAGAAGCCACACAAAATGACTAATGCTTCCTCCTCTTTTCCTTTCTTAAAAGAAACTCGCCTCCTTTTCTGAGCTGCTGGCCCTCAGGCGGCCGCAGAGAGGATCAAGTGTGGAGAGGAGCTGCGCTGAGATCATCACAGGAGACCTCTTGGAACATTTGCTTCCTGAAGAAGTGCTGCAGGATTCCAAAGCTGCCACTGGCAGTCTCATTTCAAAGAGAAAAATGTGAAAAATACACACAGTGGCAGCTATTGTGATGTGCAAGACAGCAGAATGGGGAACTAAAAATCAGGGGAGACTTGCGATAACATGTTCATAGCTGGAAGTCTCCATTTAAAAAGATATACACTCTCCCCTTGTGAAACACCACTGCACCTGGACCAGCCTCAATCCTCTCCTTTTAGGTGCTTCAACCAAATAAATGTATTCAGGGTACCCACCGAGATGACCTAGAAATACAGGTTGCCTAAGTCTGAATTCTGAATTCAAACTTAACTAATTATGCAGCAGGAAAGTTGCTTCATCCTTCTAATCTATCCCCTCATCTGTGAAATGGGATAGTAATGGAAGCTTTCTTGGGATTGTTTGATGTACTCCATAAATCTAGCCCGGGCATTAGTATGCATCCATAAACTACAAGAATTATAGGGCGACGGTGTCTACGTTCAGGGAGGTGTGAGCATTTGTACACGCCTACTCTCTGCCTCTGAGTTACAGAGAGAATGGAAGGTGGCAGCTCGACAGTGGAGACACAATGTTGGGGACAGAGACGGTTTGGGTCTTGCTGTCTCTCCTAGCACCGTGTCCTTTGTTCGCCACGTTACTCCCTGAGCCCCAGTTTCTCCTCTGTTTAACTAAAGGATATCTATTTCTTATTGTTGATGCAAAATTCAATTCCTTCATTAGCTTGCATAAGAAATCCATCCACACTGAGCTTATCATCTTTTATTTCCATTCTTACTATGGGTGCACAAGGTCATAGGGAGACACCACACAGAGGGGCCAGAATTTCACTTGAAAAATCCCCACCAGATTCATCTTTTTCCTAAATCGTCCTCTCTGGTCCTCAGCCGCTGTCCTCCCACTCTTAAACTTACCTGAGAACACATTCGGCCCCAGTCTCCCCGTTCTTCCTTTGCTTCTCCAAAAGCTTGGGCATCAGGCTATTGTTCTTTGATCACAACTGGCTGATCAAAGCGTTTCTCCCTAAAACTGTGTCTCTCAGCAGCGGCCAAGATCGTTTTTCCCCCCCTCTGATTATATTCTTCTATTCCTTAACCTTCAGAAGTGGTCATCAATTCTTTGAAGAGAGACTGTGTTGCATGGTCGCCATTCGCCCTTCCTGATCTGCTCCCCCACTCCCCCACTCTGCTCTGGGCCGAGGAAGGCCCCCCGTTAGTGGTGACTGCCTTGCTGGGCCTTTGGCTCCTGGTTGGTTTGGGCATGAGTGGCGGCAGCTGTAGGAGGCTGGGAGAAGGGGGGGAGGAAGGTCAGGGCATCTGTGCCCTTAGCTCCTCCTTTTCAGGTCACTGCAGGCTAAAGACACCCTCCAGAGGCCGTGCCCCCGTCAGCCGGCCCCTCCTGGGTGACTGGGTTCTGGGAACTGCCCCTTGCCTTTGTACCTCAGGGCTCCAGGTGGTGATAGCACCTGCTGTGGCTGGCCCCAGGGAGGCTGCGTTGTTTCTTCGGGGTCTCCCTTACCTAGCTACACCTTTATAAAGTCCCTTTATTCAACTCTCCCCAGTTCCGCCTTCTAAGCGTACCGTCCAGTTATAGTTGTGGCAACCCAGCCATTTATTCATTCCCCCCTTACCCCCAAACCATGACTGAGTTACCATTTCTGGCCAGAAGTTATCGTGGGGACTGGAGGTACAAAGGTGAACAAGACATTCCATTTTCCATGAGCTCAGGGCTGGTGAGAGAAGCACATGAACAGATGGTGACAAAGGAGTTATACTAAGAGCTGTGTTAGCATTTGTGCTTTGAGAGGCCAGGAGTGAGCTTCTTCACTTCTCTGTGAGGGACAGTCACAGTGTGAGTGTGTATGTTCCCGAAATTCATATCGGAATCTTCACTCCCAAGGTGATGGTATCAAGAAGGGGGGCTTTTGGGAGGTGATTAGGTCACGAGGGGAAGTCCCCATAAGTGGGACTTGTGGCCTTAGAAAAGGAACCCCAGACACCTCCCATGTGAGGACACAGTGAGAGGCTGCCATTTCTGAACCAGAAATTGGCCCCTCACCAAACACTGAATTGGCAACTTGACCTTGGACTTCTCAGCCTCCAGGACTGTGGGAAATAAATTTCAGTTGTTTATAGGTCACCCAGTCTGTGGCATTTTGTTATAGCAGCCAGATGGACTCAGAGGCCTCGCAGGGAGCTGCTTTCTGAAGAAGACAAAGCTTGTGTTGACCCTTGAGGGATAAACAGAAATTAGCCTGGTGGGTGGGGAGGGTGAAAGGAAGAAGAGGGTGAGCCAGAGCGGGAGCAGCACAGGGAGAGGCGAGGAGCTGCCCCGCCGGGGCTGGACGCAGATGGCATTCAGACCACCGGCCAAAGGCCAGGTGGACTGCAAACTAGGACATGGAACTAGGAAAGGCTTTGTGTTTTGGAAAGAGCTGTCTGGATGCAGTCTGGAGAAGGGTCTAGACAATGGCCCCAGGGGCGGGGGGCGAGAAATGAGGGCATAAGCTAGCAAGTGAAGAGTGGGAGCCCAGGGGGAGCATTTGGGAGAAAGTCTCCATGGGGAGCCTTTTAAATACAGTACTGGCAGCTGCTTTCTCATTTTAAACAGGGGATGTATATAAATACAGCCATGGCAGGGAACGGCAAAGTTCTAGCTCTGCACATATTCTAAATTAGGCTCGTACATTCTGCAGTTCAACATCATGTCAAGGTTTTAAAAGATCACTTAAGTGCTGTTATATACCTGTACACACAATACCACTAGCCCCATCCATATAATGTTAGTGACAAAGCCAAGCTGCAGAAGGGCAGGACCTCCAACACCGGGCGTGGAGAGTGGCCGCCTTCCACCACCTGTTCCCTGCGGCCTCGGTCCTGTGCTGGCACACTGGGGAGGTGGGCAGGCGCTGGGGCAGAGCGCGCGGCAGTTAGTTCTGGTGAATAACCTGCTGGACTTCGTCCAGCTCTGAATATGAGCTAAGAAAACTGGAACTAGAATTGTTCTCTGGACAAACTCTATTTCCCCTTCCTGTTTCCTCCTCCTCTGACTCAGGTTTTGGCTGGGGAAAAACGAGGCAGGGAAAAAAAATGATGGGTAGATTAGGATTCTGAAGCAGTTTATCTTGGCTCAAAAGTAAGAGAATTGAAGTAAAGCTGTTGAGATAAAAATCGGAGTGCTTTCCCCACACCGCCTCTCTCTGTGTCTCTAAGGATAGCTCTTTGGCAGGAAGGATTTTGTCTTTTTTTCTCTTGTGGGTTTCTCATTGGAAATAAAGATAATAAGGCAAAACAAGAGGCTCTACCGGCCCTCTAAACTCCCTTTATAGACAATTTTAGCCCTCAGGGCGCTTAAGAGCAGGGGCTTGAAATTTAAAAACCTGCGTTCAAATCCTGCCTCTGAGTATTCCTCTTGCTAGCTGTGTGACTTGGGGAACGTTGCTTAACCTCTCTGAACCTGAGCTTTCTAGTCATAACATGGGAATGAATATCAATGTCCATCCCACAGAGTTGAAAGGCGGATGAAACGGACCAAAATGTGCAGAGCACCTGGCTCAGCGGAGGCAAAGGATGGGATGTTAGGGGTGGTGCAGCCAAATTAGGAGTCCAAGCTGGACCTCCACATCTGTGGGTGTCATCTGCTTAGGCTGGGGAGCAGTGGGAGCCTCAAGAACAAGCCGTAGGCGTGGTCCAGGCCCCATCCCTGGCCCTGAGGAATGATGACCAGCTGTGGCATGCTGACCGGCTCCTCTGCAGAGAAGATTGTCACGTGTCTAATTTTGAACCGGCTA
Source organism: Perodicticus potto (assembly GCA_963574655.1). Classification (NCBI taxonomy): domain Eukaryota; kingdom Metazoa; phylum Chordata; class Mammalia; order Primates; family Lorisidae; genus Perodicticus; species Perodicticus potto. Next base: position 23,780 of record CAUYRH010116323.1, read on the forward strand.
GTATTTGAGCTTTCTAGGACGTCAAATAAGGGAAGATGGGGATAAGCATGTAGGGAGGGGATTTCTCTTATTTGGTGAGTTTTAGTTTTACAGTGCTATATTTATTATTTGTTTATAATTTATTTCTTAATTTATAACAGAGTCTTACTCTGTTGTTGCCCAGGCTGGAGCACAGTAGTGTCATCATAGCTTACTGCAACCCAAGACTCCTAGGCTCAAGTACTCCTTCTGCTGCAGGCTCCCAAGAAGCTGAATTACACATATACACCCCTGGCTAATTTTTGTATATATGCTTTTTTGGTAGAGGTTGGGGGGTCTCTCACTATGCTGCTCAAGCTGGTGTTGAACTCGTTACTTCAAATGATCCTCCTACCATGGCCTCCCAAAGTGCTGGAGTTATGGGAATGAGTCACTTTGCCCAGCCTATTTTGTGACTTTTAGATGAAGATTCTCTGACTTTTGGGCCTATAGAAGGAAGTTCTACCCTTTGTTGGTTCCTGGACATGAACGTGATTGTCCCAAATTGATTTCTGCATCATTTATACATTTGCAACTCCATAGGAGACTTTAGTTTTCCCTTTTGCAAAAGGTGCCTCTTATGTTGGTCTTCCTAGTATGCCACGTTTTCTTCCTTCTTTCTCATAACAGAAGAGGGAATGTTGTGTAGCATGCTGGCTAAAGGCAAGGATTTGAGAGCCCAGATGCTTGGGTTTGAATCTAGCTCCACTACTTGGGCTGTGTTACCTTGGGCCAAGTATTTATCCTCCTGTGGCTCAGATTCCTCATATGGAACATGAAGCCCAACAACAGAATTGTTGTGAGGATGAAATGAGTCAATATTTATTGCACTTGGAACAGATCTGAGGAATGATCAACGTTAGGCGTGTTTGTGCCATGAGTTGCTCTAGTTGCTTTCCAAACATATCAATCAACTCTCACGACTGTCTTAGAAGTGAGCACCATGTTTATCTGTTTCATAGCTGGAGAAACCTGAAGCTTAGAGAGGTTAAGAAGTGTGAGTGCACAAGCTAGTAGGTCGTAGAGTTGGGGATTAAACCCAGGTTTGTCTGTTTACCTATAAAGCCTGTGTTCTTAACCACTACTTAGCCTGTTTTCCATAGTATGTGTCTGTAATGTTGTTATTAAGGTTTTTCTTTTTTTTTCCTGTGTACATTGATGCATTTATGGGGTACAGTGTACTAATTTGATGTACAATGTGAAATGCTTACATCAAACTGATTAACACATCCATCACCTCGCTTATTTGTTGTAGTAAGACAATTATACTCTTAATAGTTTTGAAATGTACCATTGCATTATGCACATTAGGTAAGGTCTCCCCAAATACCCTCCCTTCTCTTCTCCCCTTCACCTCCTCTTCCCTTCTACTTTCTGGACTATAGTTATATTCTACTATTCATATGAACGTGTAGGTGGTTATATATTGATTTCATAGTAGTATTGAGTACATTGGATTTTTTTTTTCTATTCTTGAGATACTTTATTAAGAAGAATATGTTCCAGCTTCATCCAAGTAGACATAAAAGATGTGAAGCCTCCATCTTTTTTTATGGCTGCATAGTATTCCATGGTGTACATATACCACAATTTGTTAATTCATTCATGGGTTGATGGGCACTTAGACTATTTCCATGTTGTCTTGGCAATTATGAATTGGGCTGCAATAAACATTCTGGTGCAAATGTCTTTGTTGTAAAATGATTTTTGATCATCTGGGTATAATCCAAGCTAATTCAGCCTTTTTGGAAAGAAGTTTGGAGAAGACTCAAGGAACTGAAAGTAGAAAGGTTTTTCTTCTGAAAGCACGTTTTTCTCAAGCACTTTGTTGATACCACCTGGTTACACTAAAAGAAGACTATCTCCTTTCTCTTGACTGCAGTTGTGTGAAAACCCAAGATGAAAGTGGGTTGTGCAACCAGAAAGCAGTGGGGGCAGTCAGAGGAATAAACCAGGCTGGTGTGTGTCCAGGACCGTTGGCCTGTTGCCTTAGCCTTGGTTCCGGTCCAGCTGGAGTCCAGGTGGCCTCTCAGCTGCTCCTCTTACCCTCCTAGCGACAATGGGATTCATCTAGCTAAATTTGCAGCTTTTCAAACTTTTACTCTAAATTATCCCTAACAATGGAAAAGTGCCTCCGGGAACTCTTGAGAAGGCAGAGTTTAAAGCAGTCTGCTGTGAACAGAAGATTTCTTTGAAGGCTCATGCTTTCTTAACATTTCACGAGAATTTTAGAATCTATTTCCTTATTTTTTTACCTTTAAATACATGCTTTATGTAATAATAATTTTATATTGACATAAGAGTTGAGGTATAAGAAGAGTTCCGTAGTCCCATCATCGCTTAGTTTCCCCTGATGGTAACATATCACCAGGGTACATTTGTCAAAACTAGGAGATCAATGTTTGTACATTTCTAAGAGCTGTAACTCTAAACTTTATTTTAGAGTTCAACAGTTTTCACGGAAATGTTTTTCTGCTCCCATTCTGGGTGCGTCTAGTCACCCCCCTCCTTCTTCTGGTTTCTGGCATTTTCTCAGTCCATATTTTTTATGGCCTTGATTAACTGTTTTGAAGAGTGCCGGTCAGGATGTTGTAGCATGACCTCCGTTTGGCTTTGGTGATTTTGCTCATGAGATTGAGATTATGGGTTTGGAGGAGGCACATCATGGGGTGAAGCACATCCAGGGCACATGATCACAACACAACTTATCACTGGGGGTGCCCTGGATGGCTTACCTTCACACTGCTGACCAGTCACGAGTTACCCCCAACATATTTTCTGCAGAAAATCGGCAGTCAGCAAAGTGCTAACAGAGCAGCTGTTCCCAAATCATTTCTCCCAGTTGTCCCGATTCAGCCTATTTTATTCTTGGGTCCCCTCATCTCTCAGCTGCTTATAATACAGAATCACTTAGCACCTCTAACATCTTAAGATAGTGTCTTCCAGGTTTCCTCGTTTTAAGGTTATTATTTTTCCCTTTCTCTGCTGTTTGGAAGTGAGTCACTAAAACTTGCTCATCTCCTGGAGGAAGGGGTATGGACATATGTATGTTATCTGAAGTTTTCTGTAAGAAATATTCGTCTCTTTTCCAAATCATTTTTATATATTGGTTTGAATTGCTATTGTCTTAATATAAAATAATGCTTTTACCCTCAAAGTAGAATTGACTTTGCAAAAACATGTGCATCCTAAGGATATGCATACGCCCTATTATGCAGTTTGAGAAGTACAGACAAAACCCAAAGCCGCACTAGGTTACTTCCTTGCTTCCATGGAACCACAAACCTCAATGGATATCTGTGAAAGAATAAAAATAACGCACGCAGGCGAGGGATGGTGGTCATTAGCACTATCTGCGATTAAGAACGTTTGATTTTTACACCATGTCTGACCAAGTAGCTACTCGTTATTTCTTCTTCTGAAATTCCTTAAGGCACACAAAACACCTTTCATGTTAAGATTTTAGTGCTAGATGGAAAGTTGATTCAACTATTTGAAGGTGACTCTTCTCAAAATACGCAGCAGCCTTTACAACCATAGTTTAAAAAAAAAAAAAGACGAGAGGATAGTGAAATCTCTTTAAGGCAGGAAGCCTAAAGAGAAAGCCACAGGGCATCAGAGGTGTGGTTTCTTCCATTCTTGAGATACTTTGCTAAGAAGAATATGTTCCAGCTCCATCCATGTAAACATGAAAGAGGTGAAGTCTCCATCTTTTTTTAAGGCTGCATAGTAATCCATGCTGTACATGTACCACAATTTATTAATCCATTCATGGGTTGATGAGCACTTGGGCTTCTTCCATGACTTAGCACTTATGGAAGAAAAAGTATCCAATGTACTCAGCCCTACTATGAAACCAATTTATAGCTTTCATATGAAAGCTATAACCCAATTATAGCTCAAGAATATGGGGAAAGGGGAAGGGAGGGGGGAAGACAGGTGCAGGGAGTGAGGGTAATTGGTGGGACCACACTTACGATACATCTTACAAGGGTACATGTGAAATTTACTAAATGTAGAAAATAAATGTCTTAACACAATAACTAAGAAAATGCCATGAAGGCTATAATTAACTAGTTTGATGAAAATATTTCAAATTGTATATAAAACCAGCACATTGTACCCCATGATTGCATTAATGTACACAGCTATTATTTAATTTAAAAAAAAAAAAAGGAGTGGTTTCACCTGCCCGCAGCCAGGGACCAACCATAGAGCTGGAGCAGCTCCTAGGCGGTCTCATTGGGCCCCACCCAAGAAGAAGGCACGGCTTTGAGTATAAAAAAGGGAACTCCAGAACAGACGGGGCTTTCTCTGCTGGCGGATGGTTTGGGGCAGGTCAGGGTGAATTTGTTCGCGAAGTTCTACAAGGTTCTTGGTGGCCAGCTAGATGGGTGGGAAAGACTGAACTTTTGGTAGCTCTCAAGAGAAATTTTCGTTAGCTTACTTTAGAAGCAAAAGATGAGCCATGAAAGAAGTGAGGGAATCTCAACAGATCAAGGCACTTAGGAGAAGGGGAAATAAGCCTTGAGTGTAGACAAAATACCATTTGGGTGACTGCAACTCCCTGAAGTCTTCAGACATTTTTTTTTCCTCAGAATACAAAAAGGGGAAATTTCTCTAATTACTGGGGTTTCTAAAAAGTTCTTCTCTGGTATCTTAATGTCAAATCTTGCCTTCTCTCCTGCCTTAGTCTCTCTGAATAAGCCATCTGTTTCTGACTTCTCTCTAACCTCCAAAAACTACTTGAGCGAGACCACATTTCTGATTAACTTACAGAAGTCCTATAGACTCACTCTACACGTTTAGGTTTCAACCTGTGGGTCGCAATCCCTTTTTAACAATGAAAATATATTGCGGCATTAGGAAGGTTGAGAACCACTGGTTTAGAGGTGTTATGTGTAAAACTCCACAGCCTTAGCTACAGGAACAGTTTCTAAGTGACTTCCTCCTAGCCTCCTGCTAACTAGAACTCTTCCTACAGAAACACCGTCCAGTAATGGAGGGGCTGAAAGCTCTCCAGAGGTCAAGGATGGGATCCGCTCAAATGAAGATCATGGGGAAGGGAGGACAAATTCTGAATCAGACCGCTTTAAGGGAAGGAAAGGGAAGGAATCGTCCTTTCTTGTCAGTGATAGAACAGAACCTAATGTAAACTTCAAACAAAAGGTGGCTTCTAGGCCTCAACAGGGAGTTCAGGTCTTAATCACATTCTTTAGAAAACAAACCTGTGGGCTGACTTCCTCTAGGGGATGGGGGAGACTTACCACCTGAGAGCACTTGAGCTGTTCTTCCCTCAGGCTCCCTCACCTGAGGGCCCTTCTAGGTAACCATCAGAAGTCTGGGTCACTGGGGAAGTGCCATCTGGTTAGATTATGTAGAACATGGAGAATTCTCTAACACTTTATCAGAAAACTGTATCTGTCTTGAGAAAGGGATGAAGTGATACTGTAGTGACAGATATATCTGAAGCATCCCACGTGGTTATGATTGAAATTTTGACACCACAGGTGCTACGTAGCAAGCTATGAAGAATCACAGTTCTTATGCCAATCATATCAACAAGGGGCTTTTAAAAACATTATGCCTTGCTGCCCTGGGTCTCCCTAAAGATTAGCCTGAATGAGGGTGTAATAGCACAGGTTAAGGGTGTGCAGCCTTGTCTGCCCTCATCCCTGTTAGTGGAAATTGCTGTCTTCACCCATCATGGGAGGAAGAACTGGGTTCTTGCCTCCATGTAGGTCAGCTCGGGAGACGTGGTGAGCTGAGTGGGCAGACTGCTGGACAAAGAATCACTTGGCAGAGGAGACCTGGGATCTTGAACCCTCAGCTTCGCCAAACTAGGCTACTAGTTAAAGTTTTTAACCACATGGCAAGGTTTGTTTGCTCTGGAACATAACTAACCACATTAGTTCCACCCAAGAGATGGGGAGCTCAAAAGGGAGCAGGAAAGGCCTCTTGAAGGATGAAACTTGGTAACAGTGAGTGGCTCTGCTTAACATGAGAAACAGCCTTGATTAGTTATCCAGTCGAGTCTTCACTTGAATCTCCTTTTCCTGCTAGCAAAACCTGTCTGCTTCTAGGAAGCTAAGGCTGGGATGTTAGTGACCTAATTCTACAACCAAGAACTTGGTTAAACTTGAATGTGAATTCTAAGGTTTTAAGTACATGGTGTTCTCACCAGAACCCTCTACTTCTGTAAGCCTTACGAACCACTATAAAATAGAAGCCAACCCATATAAGGAAACTTACTTCAAATCTACAAATAATCCAGTAGCTCATCGGGCAGAGAAGACATGACTTAGTGCAGACACTGAAAAGCTCCTTGCCCATCTAGCACAGGATAAAATACTACTGACCACTTATGCTCTCAATTGCAAGTGAGCTTTCTGAAACCAGTGTCCACACATAGCTGGTGTTACTGCACAGGCTTCTGGAAGTCAGACCGCTAGACAAACGGATAAGCTTGTATCTATAAAACCATAATTAGAAGGAGCTGAAAAACAGTTCTGAGGTGTCATCCTTCTCTTTGAACAAGACATAAAGTGACACAGGATTTCTCACTGATCATAGTTTGGCTACAAGGAAGGCTGTTCTACTTGAGCACATCTCTCTGGGTGCTGTTCTGGTGGGTGTTTTCTTCCTGATAACTGGGCTTACTCTACTCTGAATCTCTGCTTATGTATTCTTTACAAGTTTGTGATTGCTGCCCAGATGGTCTCAGAAAAGACTCAGGACCCCTGAAAGAGTAGCCTGAACTTGGTGCCAGGTACTGGCGGGGTTCCCCAACTGAGCTCCTTGGGGTATATCTGGTGTAATTGAGTTAACCTATCAAGGAAACCAAGCCTTACTATGTGGACAAGGTCGTCTTGGCAGAAGTTTGGATCCAGTTGTCATTTACAAATTGAGCCTAGACACGCAGAGTAAACAGCAAGATCACCTGATAGCTGCAGGATTTAAAACTATTGAATCCCCTGGGGCCCACCCAGCCTGTTCACCACCAAAGCCCCGGTACTCTGCATCCTCCCTTCAGGATCCAGGGACTGTTGAAGGGGGGATGTGTGAGATTGTAAGGGCTGGAAGAGATTAGTTTTTAAAACCCTCCCGATAAAGGATGAGCACACAGAAGCTAAAAATACTAAATGAGACTTTGCCTTTTTGGGTCACGTCATCCAAACAGCCATACCAATCATAAGTGTCCTGCTTCCCATACACGTAGAGCTTCCTGAGTACAACTGTTCTCAGTTATGGGGTTTATGCAAAAAATACTAGCTACCTTAGGACAAATTACTAAAGACAAGTATTGTGACACAAGTCAATTCTTTTTTTAAAGATGCACGAGACTTTATTTCCATTTGGTCCAAGGCTTGGCGTAGGACTGCAAGGTGTTTGTAAAGCTGCCTTGTGGCTAGAGGAAGAGGCTCTGGCAGAAGCCCTGATGGTTTGAAAAGGGCTCCTCAGAGGTCACTGGTCTCCACAGGCTTAATCGTGCTTGAGAGTGAGCCTTTTGAAGAGATACTCCCCCAGCCCAGCCTGAGGGCCAGTCAGCCGATGGAGGTTGGTCAGGTGGTCACTCATCGTCTTGGAGTTTCACTTATCTAGGAAGTGACACTCCAGGAAGTCAGAGATGAGGGTCTGTGCGGGCAGAACCCAGGGCATGAAGATCCAAAAGAGCCTGGTTCAGGCTCTTCTCCTGGACCAAAGTGGCTTCCATTGCGTCCAAGGTTGTACCCCATCATCTTGAGATGGTTTCTGCACGTGCAGGAAAAGAGCGCGGCCACCACGCTGGTTTTGCATCTTCAAGAGACACTCAGAGCCCTGGCGCTTCTCCTCCGCCAACTCGCGGAAGAAGGGGCCCACGCCTTTCAGAGCCACATCGTTGCAGTCGAAATAGTAGCCCAGAGAGAGGCAGGTGTAGGAGGCCCGCAGATGCAAGTTGACCAGGCGGTTGACAGCTGCCTCCACATCGGTGGAATAATTTTGACGAACCTGGGAGCTCATGGTTGATTGGTAATATGGAGCCACAAAAAAGTGTTAGCTGGCTCCAGAAGCAGATGGCCGTGAAGATGGTCCCAGAGATTTCAAGTGGAAAAGAAAAGAATGAGAGTGGAAAATTGACGAAGAAAAGAAATGAGACTGGAAAATTGACGAAGGCTGGAAAAGGAGTCGCTGGGTCTGTTCAGTCCAAACACTGTTGAAGCAAGACACAGATCCCAGGGACCACCTCACGCGCCGCCTACAAGTCAACTCTTTAAATGGCTAACACTGCTTATGTTTGCTATAAGCTTGCAGTGAAACCCAAGAATATAGTAGCTCAATACTTGTAGATCAATCCTGTAGCCCTGCCTTTGCCATCTTGGTTTCTATTAGGTTGCCTCCAGCAGCTGACTGGATCCCCTCTTGGCCAAGGGGATATATCCTAAAACCGAGTTGCTAGCTATGAGAAAGCCCACACGTGCCTCATGTCCCCCTCACTACTGAGCTGTCCTTCGTGACTTAACAGGCCTAAGGCCATGCAAGTGGGAGACATCTGCAGTCACTGCCATGTACAACTAGGGTCTGTGTTTAATAGGCCCTTAACTCAAATGTTCCTTTCAGCTGGCTCCTAGTCTTTCAGATGAGCCTTACTTTCAGTCAACTACCAAGAATCTTTAAATCCAGCCAACTATCAATCTTTAAATCCACCTATAACCTGAAAGCCACCTTTTTGAGAAGTCCCACCTTTCTGGGCCAAACCAATGTATGCCTTCCATGTATTTGACTTTACTTGAATTTCCTGTCTCCCTGACAGGTATAAATCAAACTGTAACCCCACCATTGTGAGTCCACTACTCCCAAGGCTGCTTGGGCAAGGTTCTGAGCCATGGTCCTCAAATTTGCTTAAAATAAACCTCTTTAAAAACTTGTCTGAGGCCCAGCTCTCAGCTCAAAACCACACCATCCCTGAGGGTGGCCTTCACTGACTTCCTCAGTGGTGCCAAGGCCTGGCTTTCTGTTTAGCATCTGGTGTCTGCCCAGAACTGACCAGGGTCAGTGGCCACTTAACCAGGAAAATGTCTAGTCATGTCCGGTAGCACCTAAAACTAGTCTGAGTCAAAGTTCACTATCTTTATCCTCTTGATTGAAATAAGCCACTCGGAAGAAAGAGGGATGTTAAAGTCAGAGTTAAGTGATAGCAAATTTAGAAGCAAGGACCAGATGTATGGTTCCTTTGGAGGGATTCATCAAAGGTGATTTGGTCTTAACCTCCCACTGCCTGCTCAACCTAGATGTTGAGTCAAGTTGGCTCCTTGAGTCCTCACAGGTAGAGCAAAGTGGCCTGAGTGAAGCAGAACCCTCTGGCTAGCCCTGTCTGGTGTCCAGGGAGCCCAGAGTGCCCCTGGCCCTAAGAACAGTTTGAAAATGTCTACACATGGCACGTGTGCTATAGAAAGACCCTTATCAGTAGAGTTCTTAGAATCAGCCCCTAAGAAAGACCTCAAGCTTGTGGGCATAGTCACTGGATTATCTTTTTCCAGGCTGCCCATGGAGAAAAAGCACATCTGGGCCTAATCTTGTTTGTCGCAGCAAATTTAAGCTTGAGCAGGATTGATCATTCTTACAGCTTGTGTATTTCAGTAAGACCCTAACTTAAGTGGGGAAGGGTTGGAGTAGAGAACATGCGGTCACTAAGGAGCTTGGGCCCTTTGTCCCTAAATCCTGACCCGAAGAGCAAATGCAACTTGCTCACCAACAGCCCTCTCTGGCATCTGACCTCTGGCTACAACTGCAGGCACTTCTCTCCAGGAAATCCGCTCTTAAACCTATGGGTGATTGCTGTGGTGACAGACTCTCTGCTAAGCAGTTTCTCCTTCCCCTGCCCAGACTTAGAGGATAAGCACTTTACCCGGCTATGGTTAAGAGTCTGGTGACTGGCTGGTAGCAAACAAACCTTTCGAAACTTCTCCTGTGGAACTGGTCTAACTGGTGTGGTGACAACTCTGTTAACCCCCTGGGCTGAGTGCACCCTGGGAGTTCTTGGCCTCTAGGCACCTGCAGTGTAGGTCTAGACCCAATGGCAGCAACAAAAAGGGTGGGAATGCTGGCTGGGGGTTAGAACTGATATTCAAGTGTATGGATTTTGCTTAACTCTCAATGACATGTCATAGACTTCAGCTTTGGCCTAAACTCTTCATAACAGTGCCACGTGTCTAAATTTTGGTCTGAGCTTGGCACAGACCAAAAACCCTGTAGATGACGATGTGGTCTGTTCCCCAACATGATGGCCTGGTGGAAGCAAGGCCAAGTTTTGAGATTGGGAAGAAGCAACCTGGAAAAGCCCAGGATGACTTCTGATCTGTTACTGCTGGTGGTGATCTGAAGTTTCTGGAGAATTTCTAGGGGGATGCCGAAATTGGGCAAATCAACTAAAGGATGAGTTAACCACTTAAGGGGGGACCTAAAGCACCCTCTGTCTTCAGGCCTGGGGCTTGGGAACTCCCAGGTAGGAGATGGGATGTGGTATAAACCAAGCAATCTTGTGATCTCATGATCAAGTTTTCTCATCCCAGAAAGCCCTGAACTTTCCAAGGAAGTAACATTGTTGGGAAGCTTACAGATCAAAGTTCTGTGTGCTCTTAGGAAAGAACTTTCTCTGGAACAGTGCTAAGACTTGTACAAGCCACACATTACTTCAAACATTCTGGTAGCCCCATTAAAGAGACAAAGGAAACCTCATCTTTACTCCAATAGATTAAACTTATTTCAACATGTGACAAATTAATGCACTTTTCTGGCACTAAGTCTTTGAAGTCTGGATTGGAGTCTAGAACAACCAGGCTAGAACTCCCGAGGGCACCTCATTCTGCCAAGAGGAAGCTTTTGGTCTTGAGCCAGCGTGGGAAGGTGGCAACAGGAATCCATGACAGACTGAGCCCCAGGCTGCTGCAGGGCCAGGGTGTAGGGCGTAGCAGGGAAGAAAGACAATCACTCTGCGGGATTAAGAACCATAACTTGCCTGAGTCAGAACAAAGAGAATCCAGCGCTCCCACCTTAATATATGCTCAGGGAAGTTGTTTAATCAGAGTTGACTGCGACACTTTCCTTGGACTTCTGGGCAGTTGATGTAAGACCAGAACAACCTGAACTAACTGGCTCATGAGTCCACTTGAGTCAACTGGGGCACTCTAAGTTGGGAGTGTGGCTATTATGGGTGTTGACAGATGAACCAACACTTTGGATGTTATTTCACTTATAGGGGCTGGACCTGAACACATTAGGGCCTCAGTATGTTTGAGGAGACACCTGTATAGCTGTACAGTCTAGGCTCAGCACCTGTGGTGCTAGGGCAGCTAGGGCACCAGCCACATGCACTGGAGATGGTGGGTTTGAACCTAGACTGGGCCTGCCAAACAACCAAAAAACAACCAGGGATTGTGGTGGGTGCCTGTAGTCCCAGATACTTGGGAGGCTGAGCCAAGAGAATCGCTTAAGCCCAAGAGTCTGAGGTTGCTGTGAGTTGTGATGCCACGGCGCACTACTGAGGGCGCCATAGCAAAACTGTCTCAAAAAAATGTCTACTCTGATGTGCTTAAGATGTGGACATGCTTCCCTACTGGTAAAAGCCATCCTGATTAAGACACTGCATTCTTTAACATGCTGGCCAGTAGCAACCCCAAAGTGGAGTTGTGGGGACTTAAGAGCTATCAGTGTGTGATTATTGGTCAGGGGGCCACCAGTGAGACCCTTGGGAATGATCAACATTTGCCCGACCCTCGGGAATGTCTCAGAATTGGTTGTGTGCTGGTGGCATTTTCGGGTAGCATTGTGGTACAGACTTTGAACCTTGGCCTTGTGTTGACTGCATGAAGACATGTACCTTGTCACAATCGCACTCCAGCTGCCATGAGTCTTCAAAAGTCTAATGATTAGACAGTGGGGGAAGTCATCGGGGGTTCATTTGTTAAAACACGGCTTTGGCAGGAACATCACCTCACTAGTAGCTATACCATAAAGCCCAGTTGTTTTCCTAGCTATTCAGGAGGCTAACGCAGGAGGATTGCTTGAACTTGGGAGTTCAAGGATGCAGTGAGTTATGATCATGCCACTGTGCTCTAGGCTGGGTGACAGGGACACCCTGTCCCAGTGAGAAGTGTCTTTTGAGGAGTTAGTGTCTTGAATGACTTGCTATATTACCTGGCAGCACTAATAACTACCCTCGCTGGTACTCTCAGATCACGGACTTCATTGCTAAATATCTTCAATATCATCCTAGTCAGGAACTATGTATCATAAGCTTTAAGTGTCATCCACTATGTCTGAGGAAGCTGGGATCTTATTTACCTGACTTGCAGCCCTGTTTGACAGGGGAGTTCATGCCCCTCCCGTCACCACGCTGCCTCTATCTGGTTGTGTGGTTGATAGCGAGGGTAGCGAGGAACCTCACGTGCTGCCTGTGGATTTGTTTGGCTCGGTTCTTAAGCTATGCATGATACTTAAGAGCTCCTTTGGGAAGTGCTTTAACCAGCTGGTTGTGTGATGGACCCTGCCATCTTGTGACCAGGAGTCGCGTGTCAAGAGGTGACTTCATATGCGGGTTCCCACCAGGCAGGCTCTTGGAGAGGCAATTGGAAGGGTTCCTACAATCCTGTTTTGTCAAGTTACCTTCACCTCACTTATACACAGAACTGGGAGAACTTGCTCTGTTTTGTTTGTTCAGGATGATTTGGCAAAGTATCGGACTAAACCAGTAGTTCAACTGTCTAAAGACAGACTTCCAGTGCTTTACCAAAGCTAAACTTCAGCATTTAGACTCATCTTAGATAAGCACTTTGTACTGCCATGCTGCCATGGTAGCCAATCATGGCCTTGACCTAAGGTGACATAAACACTTCAGTGAAAGTTCAAGAGACTGGCTACATGTGACCTAATGAAGCTAATTAAAGAATTGGGTAATTGCCCTTGCCTACTGATACAGTACCAGTCTTGATAAAAATGCCTGAACCTAATGACAAGCAAAGCAACCAGTGCGTGGAGAGGTTCATTGATCTGACTCAGCAGTTAGGCAGAAAAACTTGCTGAGCTCCAGCTGTCACACCAGTTTGTGGACACCTCAGTCATGGAATGATAGTCTAGCCAACATCTTTGTCCAAGAATCTCAAGATTTTGGTAAATGCGTGACGACCCTGTCTGGTAACAGACGTTACCCTCAACGGGTATTCTAAATCCCCAGTGGGTGAGCTGGTGGTGTAGCAGATGGTAGCCTCAGAGTAGAGCCCTGTGCCACAACCATCTGGCCAGCCCCAGGAGGCCCTACTGCCATTGCCACTTAGAACAGCGAGTGGGACACAGGGATTTGGGGTATGAATTCATTTGAAAAACCACTTTGGGGTTATAAATGTGATTTCTGATGAAATTGGAGGAATAACTTTCATTGACCTCCATGGTATATATCTTAAACTTTTGCACTTGACTTAAAGTGCCCTGAGAATTTGCATATTGCAAGGTGAGCTGGCCACCTCTTGATTCGTGTGCTCCTGGACGTGTTCCTGCTGCTTTGCTTCAGTGAATGCAACAAACATGAGAAAAAGGACTTCCTGCTGATATTTTAAAGTCAGCACAAAGGCCTCATGAAGATCCTAGAAAAATGGGGAAACCAGTCTTCACTGCTAAAGAGAATCAAGAAAAGATGAACAATTAAAATCAACCAGTTCAGGGAGCAGTGGCTCATGCCTGTAATCTAGCACTCCGGGAGGCTAAGGTGGGTGGATTGTCTGAGCTCATGAGTTTGAGAGACCAGCCTGAGCAAGAGCAAGACCTCGTCTCTTTATTTAAAAAAAAAAAAAAAAAAAAGGGCCGGGCATTGTCTTGGATGCCTGTAGTCCCAGCTACTCTGGAGGCTGAGGCAAGAGGCTCACTTGAGCCCAAGATTTGGAGGTTGCTGTGAGTTATGGCACCATGGCATTCAACCCAGGGTGAGGGAGACCGTTTTAATCAACCCGTTCAATTAATGGCAAATGAGATGATTGCTGTAAACAGATCTTTGCCAGATGTTAAAGAGGGCATAAAACAAAGGTATATCCAGATAATCTTCCTACAAGTCACTGCTCTCCACAATGAGGCTTGGTGAGGACACGTCTACAAACTGTCCCTGGTGTCGCAAATCATTCTCCAAGACATGTGGTGGTAGAAATTGTTCTAGATGCCAATGAAAGACTTTTGAAAAAACCAACAGTTATGTAAAAAAACCAGTTCGTGGAACATTGTTTTTGACTTAACTAGATTAAAAGGCCAAGCGATCACCTTCCTGGCCTATTGATGTGATCAGGGATGACTTTTGAGTACATGGCAGGCTCTGATGTGACCTGTGGTGGATTCAACTGGAAGCTCAATTTTTGCTGTATCCTGTTCCCCAAAGAGAAACGGCCAAGAGGAAAGGTGATCAGACTCCTTCTGTCAGAACACTTACAACAGCAGTAGGCCTCTTCGTAGATTACGGTTAGGAAACCAGAGCATATGGTGCTGGAGAAGAAACCCTAGAAATCCTCAGGACCTGGTCATGTGGAGTTTTGAAAATCATTACATGCTGGCATGTGTCTCAGAAAGCTACACCTTACGTTTCCATGAGGTGCAGGGCAGATTATCAAAAACAATAGATGAGTCCAAGAATTTAACTTCTCCGGGTGTGACAGAAGTAGGTTATAGAGGTACATCATTGAGACAGGGCCTAAGACACAAACTATAATGCAAACCTTTGTCTTGGTACCTAGAGAATATCCTGATTGTCAAATCCCACGTCACTCTTATTGGGAGGGATCCAAAAATGTTGGAAGAAACGTCTAGCTAGCATGGCTAGAAAGGGAAAGAATCGTCCGTGTAGGAGGTAATCAGTTTCTTATATTGCCGAAGAAACTAAAACAGTTCTTTCCAAACTTAGTGGCCAGTCATAATGCTCGAATGCTGCCACCCAAAAGGCCACCAAGTATGACCCAGTGAAACGGACCCTGCAGCATGTAAACAGCCCGGGCCTGGGAAAGCCCCAGAAGAGGGACAGCTAGGCAGGCAGCATTGGAGACGACAATGGAAATTGGTCCCAGCAGTGCGCTGCTTAGAAATATCACCCTTCTTGAAATAATCTAACACCAAATTTACCAAAAAATAGGGCTACTTTAGCATACACTTGTCACATTCTTAAGTAGCAAGAAAGTACTTCAGCCTGTAAGGTTTGTCAGCCATTAAAACTTCGACTCCTGATCAGTTTAAACTTAGACGCCTAGCTTTTCACTAGCTGTGAACCAGCCTTGCTGTCCACGGACATTAAACTGCAGAGTAGGACCATGTACACTGTTCGTAAGATTGATTGATTCTTTCAAGAATCGTGGTAAACAGACAATGAACCAACAATGCTTCCTGAAGAGATGCATCTTTTATGGTTTGCTTGCACATCAGTAAATTCTGAACATGGTGTCATGATTTTCAAGACCCTTCCTGATTAGAACTAGTAGCCAGTATATTCAATATTGATATAAAAATAAAGGGCTGGAACCAGATTCAGAATCACGAAAACATTTATATAATGAACTACACTAAACAGGGTTCAAGGGAAACTAAAACAACTATGAGAAATACAATTTGTCATAGTATCAAATTCCACCTATACTTTGGGGGGGAAATACCTGATTCCAATGACAATCATTTTATCTTCTGATAGTCAATGGGGCTTTCATTTTCCTTGGGGTGCTGAAATAGAGCTGGAGAAAAAGGCTCTTCGAACATAGTTTCTTTCTACAATTTTCAAAGTTTAGCTTATGGGCTGTCAGAATCAACTTTTGCCTTCTAAACGGAGATCTGACACAAGTGTGGGACCAACAGAACATGATAGCTCAGTTGCTCTTGGGTTAGCCGGCTTAGTTTCTCAGTTTCTTACTAGATTATCAATTTCTTGATTCAACTGATTGTGCTTAATAGCCAAGATTCATACTATACTGCAGGTTTGTCACAGTAAGTCTTAAGATCTTTATGACTGGACTTACAGAAAACCAGTTATTCACTCAAATGTGCTTCATTGTCAAGTTCACTTTTAGATTAGATTCTTGAATTGTAATATGCTCTTCTAAAACTTGAAAATGTTAAATCAACTCTTTATGGTCTTTCCTTATAACCAGGCACTAAATGGACGTGCCTATATTTTCCCAACTCAGCCGGTAGCTGGCTTGTCCCTATATAGTTCTATGGGAACACTTAAATTATCCTGAATTAACACCTGTTTAATAAGCTCAGGAGAGGAAGGGACGCTTTCTCAAGTGCTTGCTGTCACTTGCTATAGTGTCCTCTACCCACCTCCACAATTTGTAGGAATTAGGTATTTTAGGATGTTTCAAAGGTTCCTGTACCTCTCCCAGGAGGAAGACGTGGGATCAATAGATGACAAATTTCCAGTTGAACTTGGAAGCAGGACTGTAATGATGCCATGGGGACCCCAAACCTATGCAGTGTCAATGTTTTGAATGCCACAAAGCCTCAGGCTGGAGGAGCAGGGTTATCTCCACTAAGCAGTGTGCTTCATGGTGAAGTCCCCACTGTGTGCTGATTCTGTTCAAGCTTTTCTAGGCTTCACATTTCCAACTATCTTAAGTTCAAGGTGGACTTTAACACCCTGGCTCCATGGTATGTAGTCCCTTTTGTTTGGGTCCTTTGTGTTTTCCTGGTTTCATCCTGTCCGTGCTAGTTACATGCACCTAGCAAATACCTTCCCCCACCTCTTGTCTTAGATGAGCTCCTATGCCCTAGGCTTAATCCCTCTTAGCCGGGAGTAGTGATGGTTCTGAGTTCCCACGCCATCATATTAAAGCCTGCATACATATTTATTGCTCACGAATATGTAAGGCCATGGTGATGCTCCTAAACAGATCAGGGTCATGACTAACCCTGCAAAATACTTGTGAATGTGGACGAAGAATAATAGTACACAACAGTCAAACACTCTATGCCCTTGTTCTGAATGCTTACCTCTGTCTGTTCATTATACCTTAGGTTTTTCATAGGATAACCCTGCATTTACTAAGGCCTGGAGGTTGTCAATTTCCCATTTTCTCAACCTAGGAAACTTTTTAGGTTGTGAAGCCTCTGTAGGCAAAGAGACTGTCCTATGACTTGCTACAACTTGCATTGAGAACATTTCCCCAAGTCCTTCACATTACAGTTAAGGGTTAGGTATAACTTAATATCAAGAAATAGGACCTCTAGAACCAAAGCTACTCAGGTGGATGTCCTACTGAGCACCAAATGTCTATTTCTGTGTGTCCCACCTCCTGCTCAGCGGGGGGGCCAGGTGTCTTGGGACTTGGTGTCTCAGGAAGTGATTCTTCCTCTGTTTACCTGCCTCTTGAAAACTGAGTCAATACACACAACTGTGGATAACACAGGGCTTCTATGAATGGAAGTGCATGGCGTGGCAAGATGAATTAAATGTCATGAGGTTCGTCATGTACTTGTTTGCGTCCGACTAAATGACCAAATAGACATAAGAGGGTGGAGTGAGTGTTGTGAATCATAACAATTTACACACTGTTGCGCCTTCCTTGACCCCCCCCCTCCTCTTGGCCTGTGGCCTAACTGCTCCATTGACCTCTGTGCTGTTTTAATAACCAGTTAAGGATGACTGCTGGCCACACATGATTAATGCGTGTGCTTCCCCTTCATAGTAAAACCTCGATCGCTTAACAGAAGACTTTTGTGACTAGTGAGGCAATCGGCAGCTGTGAGCTGATAAACCAGAACTAAAATGGAAATCTTACCGGGTTGTTGCCACAGTCAGTTTCCACCTCAGCCGGCCCGTCCAGGGCTCTGACATCTGAACTCTTTTCTTGGTAGTTAGTCATCAGCGTCTGTGGGTAGTGATGCTCTAAAATGCACCTGCCCAAGATCGCCCTTATAAAGGGGGATCGGGACTTGAACCTCAGATCTGTCCAAACCCGGATGCTAGCTCTAAGTGGTAAAGGGGTGGTTGTGGAGAAGCCTTCCCACTCCTGGCTCACCTTGCTATCAGTGGCAGCTTCTCTGCTTCCTCCTGAACAGGTGGCTAACGACGTGCGCTCTGTCCTCTTGGATGACCAACCCGGTTTCCTCACTGACCCCGTCTGCCTCTCTAGCTTGCTCAGTCAGCTCCCCACTTCAGTCTCATTAACACTGGTCTTTGGATAGACCAATCTGTTGACAGCTTTATTAATACACTGTTGCCTTTATTTCCTTGCTAACATTTTCCAAGTAACAATCTCATAGATCTGTTCCTTTCTGTTAAATCTCAGCCCTTTATGAATCCAAGTATCTACTTTGTCCCAATACTGGAAAGGTAGAACTTGACAGAATTAGGAGCTGCAGTAGATCACACCTGTGTTCATCACTGACTTCCACTGTGCTCTTACAGCAGCCAAATGCTGCAGGGGGTGGGGAGAGAGTAAAGACAGGGTTGTTGGGCAATCCTAGTGAGGTTAGACTTAAAGTAGCTTTTGCTTCTTGTAACACAAGTGTCTCCTTTCAGATTACATAAACTAGTCAGTAAAGCACCAATTATCAGCTGTAATTTGGCATAGCATGAGACTGGAGGTTACTTTGCTCTGGTCTTGTATGAATGCTCAGCGATTCTTGTCAAGATCAAGTAGCTGCCATGTGTTAAGATGAGTCCCTGTTTGAGTCAGTCCCTCACTTGATGAAGGCTGTACTGTGACTGTCCTCGCAGTGGGGACTCCAGGAGAGCCCTTGGAGCAACGTCACTCAAAACGTGAGAAACTTGTCAAAGCGACTTGACACTAAACTCAGTGTGATAAAGCCTAACTTTGAACTGAACTTGTCCTAAGAAAAAACTGTGTGTGGCGGGGTGGGTGCCTATCCTAACCAGCTCTGCAGACAGCCATAGCTTACCTGTGCTCTTGAAGACACATGAAACTGGGAACAAGGGTCTTACTCCATCTCCGATTAGAAATATTCCCCCATACCTATACTTCTGTGGTAAAGCTTTTAGTCTCTAAAGAAGGCAGGAGGAGGGCGAGCATCCACACTTTCAGCTCAGGTGAATCTGAGCCAGCAAAATCCGTCGTGGTTTCACAATTTAGTCAAACTAGCCATGGTCGCTTAGCGCCCCCTGTGGGTAGACATGTTTAAAGTTCTAACTCGGGCCGACAATGCTTCAAAATAATAAGACCCCTGGTATCTGGTCCCTGAACAGAGGCCAGGGCTCCACAAACACCAGGCTCACCTTGTGAGCTCATCTCCCTGTGGGGTTTGCTTTGTTCCATAATCTCTCCTAGAGTGATGCTTTCAGGGTTGTCATTGACGTTCATCAATGGTCCTTCTATCTCTACTGCCCAAGGCTAACTGCTCTATTCTCACTTACAATATGAGAATGGTAACCTTGAGCGGACTGGCTTTGAAGAACCTCCCCCTCGTCATGCCACCCTGTGATTGGATAGACTTTAGGACATGGGCCTAATGCTGGGATGAAAGAGAAATGCTTAGCTTTCTAGGCAATTAATAGTTGTTATCAAGTGAGTTATATGGCTGGACCTGACCTAGACAAATGGTCTCAGACTATCTGAGGGGGACCAGTTTGGTTCTGATCTGCCCTGGACCCATACTTTGGCACTTCACTTTCCTAGCTTATCGTATCTTACAAATTGTTATGCCTAATAGAAACAAACTACACTTCAGCAAACAAAGCAGGAAATACAAAAATTGTACCCCTTTCACTGAATGAAAGATGACTATAATGCAATTACAGTTGGACAAGATTAGTTACCTAGCTCCATGGCCAGGCCTGAAGTGGTTTCATATCGTCTTCTGGCTATAAGACCTGGCTGTAAAACTAGTTAACCAAAGGAAGCCTCAGTTGTCTCACTAGAAAGATACCAAAGTTGTAGGTAACCAATAGATGTTAAACTTCTGTGGCACACTTAAATTATGTTGCTCAAAGTGTAAGAACATTGAACTTCTGAAAATAAACTTCAAATTTTGGTGGCACACCTAAGATCCCCTCAAGGCACACCGGTGCACCGCAGCACATTGGTTGAAGATCACTGACCTAAGCCACAATGCCATAGTACCGGGCTTTCTTCAGTTTGGAATATAATTTGATATGATACTGAACTTAAGGGTCTATCTGAAAGCCCCTGAAACATCCCTAATTAGCGAGGTACAAAATCACTATGTCTTTGGATAATAGCCCAAGGTGACAAAGCTGGCCTTTTGAAGGTGGCTGGGTGCAGGTGGCTTCACTTATGCTTGAGGTTGGGCTTTTCAAAAAGGTTCCTTTGAGCTTGTCTGGCGCCCATTTTGTGGGCACCTTCTGTTAGATCACCCACCTTTCCTCTTTACTAAGTGGTTCTTAGAAAATCACAGGAACGGGCATTACATGGTTTGCTGAGCCTAGGGCACGTGGATCTCATGACCTTTGCCTGAGGTGGTCCATGGCATAGAGGTAGTGAGCCCATTCATCCTGGGAAGAGGGTGCAGCTGGTGGACTTAGTAACTTGAGGATGCATTTGGTATCTTTACAACCTTGTCAGATTTCAGAAAGTGACTTGTGCTTTCTAGGGCCACATGCTAGAAGCCAGCCCAGCAGGTGATAGGATATAGGTGTTTACAAGAAGGTTAACCAGATGGTTGATAGCATCCTCTACTTGGATAAAATAATCCTAGCCTATAAACTTGTGGTAAATGTGCTGTCTAGTTTTTAAAAAAAGGGTCAGGGACTGGTCAGGAATCTGGAGTAGGTCTTAGTTTGTGGCATCTAGTAGACCTTGAATTTGGACATAAACCAAATAAAACTCCATGGGGTGATGAGATAGTATGGTGGCCAAGAGGTAGCAAATCAAGGGTCTGATATCAGAGTTGTATGGATGGTAAACAGCTCAATATTCGGAGGACCCCTGGAGACAGGATCAACCATGCTTCAGGTGTTTTAATCAGGAGCTATGGAGCAGAAGGATTCACCTTCCCACCACCTTGGACACTGTCTAAAGCTGGCCACTGTGGGGATGTAAATTCCCAGGCCCTTGAGGCTCTCTTGGGTGTTCTCAAAGACGTAGGTACTGGCTGTACCTGTACCTTACTAGGTGCTAGTAAGCCCAAAGGCGGGTCAGGGCCTCGGGTGTTGGCAGAGCCCTAACAGGCAGTGATGGAGGGTCCCTAAGAGCCTGGAGTTTGAAAGGAACCCCCCCAGTCTGTTACTTCCAAATGTTAAATGAAGCAGATCCACAGTACTGGAAGTGCCATGAGCTGTTGCGACTATCAAGTGAGACCAAGTAACTTCTTTTAGATTGAGCTTCTCAGAAATAGATGCTCCAGATTCCTGCTGGAGTGATTGAGGAAGCATTCCCAGGAGAAACCAGTAGAAGGCAGTGGGGAGGCAGGACCGGTTGGTGAGAAGTCAGGCTGTCGGCCTCAGGCAAAATCCTGTGCCTCGAAGGTAGTTTGGGAGCCCAGAATCTCACAAGAGTAGTGGTCTGAGTTACACCTCAGTCATGAACAGGCTTCTGTATCTGACACTCACCAGTCCAATTTTCCTGCCACCTGCGTACTCAACTATTCATTGTGGGTGGGAAAGATGTTGGTGGATTGTGTGTTTTCTCTTAAACTGTAGGATATGAACTCACTCGATCATTTTATCTCTTGGGTTCCATAAAGTGTTTTGTCTGACGTAGGATCAGGTTAATGGCAGCCCTGGTTTGGAGGAACTGTGTAGATTCTCAGGCACTTCTGGCTCAAGTGCAGGCAAAACAGGTCCAAGGACCCAATAGTTGTCCCCCAAAGCAGAAAGGAAGTGGGGCCCTTGCAGAGACTCTGCGGGCCAGGATTTGAGGGGATAGAGTGGTCGAAAGGATTCAAGGGACATGGTATGACCCCAACAGGACTCGCTAATGACTCTTGAGGTTAGAGAATGGAGCACAGGGGTCCAGCAGGGCACTTAATACCTGCTTTTCAGCAGTAGTTCTGCTACATGCCTCTCCTCTTAATATGACCCCCACGGCTTGCAGGCTTGCCTTTGGGCTTTGTCCCAATACCAAAATACTGTCCAGGTGGCCTCATAGCATTGCTTGCTGTCCTTCCTAGATTCAATTCAGTATCTTCTGGAGGAACCTCCAGGGTCTTTCCCTGAGATCAGGCTGAGAACTGAGTTCCAGGACTGGACCAGCCACTGCCAGAGGATGCAGCCTGCAGGCTTAGTTGGGTCACTACAGGGGTGAGGTTGACTGGTGCAGACACAGTTCCTCCTGTGTGCTATGCATTGCTAGCGCTGCCTCCTGACAGGGACAATAATCTTAATATTAAAGGTCTCACCTGTTACTGGTTCTGATTTGTCCTCTTGGTCTGTTTGAAGGTAAAGCCCTTAGGTCACTTTCTACACTGTCTTCTGGCTTAGTGTTGCTATCGAAGTTGGTTATAAGTGACTTGTGTCTCATGCCCGGAGGACTTTGTTCTGCTTGGAGATTCAACGTATCCATGTGCTAGCCAATGAGTAGTCTGAGATACATGGTCTTCCTGATGCTGACCAATGGAGCACTGCCATCCTGATTCTGCCCAGATAGTAGGAACCATACCATGTAGGGAATCAGTAAACAAAGCAAAAAGTTAATGTGTTTGGAGAGGGTGAACAAGTGGTGTTCAGACAGCAGAGCCACTTCAGTCCCAGATGCGGCACTGCAGAAGTTAACCTTGTTAACAAATATAAAGAATTAAAGAGGCAAGTTGCATCTTTAAAACAAATTTGCCAGAAACTGAATGGGTCCGGGAGGGCATAATTTATGCAGGATAGCAGATGACTATCCTAGATTAAATTTTTTTTCTCCAGGGTCTTAGAAAAAGACCAACTTTTGTAGAAAAAGCCAAGAACTATTCTGAACGCACAGCCACAATGTGTAAAATTTGTGTTGCATGAGATACGTCAGCTAGTCCTCTGAAGCAGGTCAGAGAATTTGAGGCATCACCACCACGATGGCTGGGAGGGATGCGATTCCACCTGTGCTCAGGGAGAGGTTCTCCTTGGCTGTTCCAGGTGACAACAGGGTCTGACTCAGGATGACTCTTCCCCTGCCCATAGGGTACAAGGGGTCACTGTTCCAGCAAAGGGACAGGAGCATGGAAGGGTCCTCAGCTATGGGCCCACTCTTGTCTTGAGATTCACTTTCCTTCTGCCCGAGTTACTGCTGGATTCATGTTGATCATCGTGAGTAGCTAAGTGCAAGGTGGCCGTGGTGCTGATTGAAGAATCCCTGCCACCTTTGATCTGCCCAGAAGGTGGGAACCATGCCAGGCTAGGGATTGACACAAGAAACAAGGTAAACATAATGAGCTAGTGTAAAAGCTAATGTGCTTTTTCTTCCGTTTGCTTGTTTACCATGAACCACATCAAGTTTAGGAACTCAGGAAATGGAGCCTTGTTTTAGAAGGAATGTGAAGAATGAGAGGCAATTTTTAGGTCACTTAGCTTCTGATGTACTTATTCAACATAAGTGGATCTTGGCATGGCGTTTTCTATGTCACGATAGGCCCTCAATGCTCTTTGGAGGTGAGGGAGGGTTGCGAGTCAGGGCCTGAGAGGAAGACCAGCTTCTAGGGAGAAAGTCGAGGATCTCTTGTTTTGAAGGCACATCGGTGTTGCCTGTAAAGCTGGTGACGATGCTGCCTGAGCTGCAGCTGCTTGTCCTCTGAAGCAGGTTGGAGAATCTCGGGCATCACCAGATGGGTGGGACATGATTCCACATGGTGATCACAGAGGGGTTCTCCTTCCCTGTTTCAGGTGGACAACAGGGTCTGACTCTGTGATTTCTACCCCCCACCTCCTACAGAGGGTGCAGGGGATCACTGTTGGTGCCAGCAGAGGGACAGGAACGTGGAGGAAGAGTCCTGGACTAGACTAATCCTGTCTTGTTCATCTTCTGCCTGACTTACTATTGCTGCCAACCCTTGTATCTAGTCCTGTTCTGCATTTGCAATTGGCGTCTTCATCACATTGACCTCCGGTCTCCTCACACTGACTAGCCTTGCTCCTAAGTCTGGAAGAATCCCGTGTGAAGGTGCAGGCTCCTGGGCTAGGTCTGTTTGGGCTGCATTTGGTGTAAGGCACACCCTTGATGAGATTCCCCAAGCTGGGTCAGGAGGCAGGTTTTCTAACCAGGGAGGTTCAGGGGAAACTGCCAGGGTGGGGAGAGTCAGTGGGTAAACTTGGTTTGGGCTGGGTCCTATCAGGCAGGATTGGACATGGAGGAACTTACTGGAGAGATGTCTATGGGGGCGGGGAGGAAGCCACAGGACAGACTTCATCCCCCATGCCTTGTAGGAAGGGGCTTGCCTCAGTCTCCCTGTCATGGTCAGTCACATTCCCCACTGCAGGACGTGAGTAGAGCCTTTAACTGTGGCCAGCAGAGCCCTGAGAAGCCTGAGGTTTGGGTGCAGATGTATTGATGAACAGTATAAAGCCCACTTGTGTGGATCCTCATTAACTCTAGATCTGGGGGGTGAAGGAAATCAGGTGCTTAAACGGCTCTCAGTCCCAGCTAAACGGAGCATCGAGAACTTTATTACCTCTCTGCCTCAGTTCCACGTATGCAGGCTTCAGCTCAGCAAGCCTTTAAGACTGGTGAGGTGGCTTTAAGTGGTGTAGAAACTTATTGGAAACGAGGTAGAAGACTTTTTGCTTGGCTGTATTGCAGAGCCTGTTGATAGCTCCTGTGGGATGGATGGAAGAGGGTACCCCTCAGATCACTGAGTGCACCCGTAATTTTCTAAGCTGCTGGTGGAGCTGTTGAGGCATAATC
>CAUYRH010116324.1:0-10205 GCA_963574655.1 Perodicticus potto
CCCATTGAAATACTGGTAAGTTTGTTGATTTAACTTTATTTGTTCTTCATTTTAAATATTGTATTTGTTCCCGTTTTGTTTTTTTACTTCAAAATAAGATATGTGCAGTGTGCATAGGAATTTGTTCATAGTTTTTTTTAAGCTATAGTCCGGCCCACCAACGGTCTGAGGGACAGTGAACTGGCCCCCTGTTTAAAAAGTTTGAGGACCCCTGGAGTAGAGGAAACAAAGGAACTGAGAGGCCAGGGCACTGGGAGGATTATCTCCAAGAATGATGAACCACAAGAGCAGCATTAGAGAGAGTTGGCAGTAATCCAGGAGTTAAAATCTTCAAGGACCAAGGAGGGACAGACTGGGGGAAGTAGGAGGGTAATTTCGGGAAGAATGGCTAGTGGGAGCTGCAGTCTAATGGCACAGGAGCCAGAAATGATCTTGAGTACAAGAGAGAGGGAGAATGTTTCGGAAGCATTGAAAGTGCAAGAAAGACATCTACCCCTCCTCTGGGCCCTACAGCATGGAAGCTGAGGTTGGGGAGGGGAATTGCCCCTTCTTGATAGGGCTGCAGGAGAAGCAGGGGCATTAGGGGAGAGAGGTTTCGGTTAGATAGGTAGGAAAAGGAATATAAGAAGGCCTTAAGGAAATTGTAGTTTTGCTGATCTCTGACCTTGAGTTCCAGAGCGTGCAGTGGAAAGGTTTTAGGTAGTGTAGGAGGAATGAAAGATGAGATAAGGAAAGGTGACCTGCAGATGAGTGCAAAGATTCATGGTTGGAGAATGAAGGATATGTTAGGAGAACATGGCTCGTTGTTGAGACCAATGACATCTTTGACTTATTTCAAAGATCATAAATAGGGATATTTGTTCTTTTGTTTCCAGATGAAGCTGGTGGTGAGAGTATGAGTTTTAAGGGAAGGAAAAGTGGGGTCTTGCCAAGGTTGCATAGGATTTGCAAATTCATTTGAGTTTTGCTGGTGGGTAGTATGTGGAGGCTTACAGGGAATGATCTTAGTCCAAACTTACAGACTATCTTATTTGACTTCTGCATAGGAATTGTAAGTATTCAACATGGTCTTGTATGTTTATTTACTTGTTAACATGTTGCCTTCCTTCTCTGCTAGAACAATACAACCTTTGGGGTTGGGTTTTTTGGCTGTCTCGTTCATACCTACAGCACTGGTACCTAAAACTGAGCTTGGCCCCTAGCACTCAGTGTTTGTTGACTGATGAAGACATCACAATTCCATTTCCTCAAATCTATTGATGAGTTTAAAGAATTTCTAAGTTGGCTCTGACATCGGTTAATGTAGTGGTTCACTAAAGGACCTGGCTTCCTTCCATTTTTCTGCTTTGTCACACTTGGGATCAACTTAGATATTCTTATGTGAAGTAATAAATCTGCCCTTTTGTTTAGACTAGCGATATTGGGTTTTCTATTTCTTGAGGTTGAAAATCTGCTGATACACAACTTCTATATGTTTTCAAATATGTTTGCATTTTTTAATCGGTTGTTCTCTTGCTTCAGAGAAATAGGAGGTCAGCATGATTCTTGTTTCTTTACATATAACCTGTTCTTATTGACTGATTGCTAGCAGTTTTTAAACATAACTATTTAAAATTTATTTTAAGGCTCAGCACCTGTGGCTCAACGGGCTAGGGTGCCAACCACGTAAACCTGAGCTGGCGGGTTTGAATCCAGCCTGGGCCCGCCAAACAACAATGACGGCTGCAACCAAAAAATGGCCAGGTGTTGTGGCGGGCGCCTGTAGCCCCAGATACTTGGGAGGCAGAGGCAGGAGAATCGCTTGAGCCCAGGAATTGGAGATCACTGTGAGCTGTGATGCCACGGCACTCTATCCAGGGTGACAGCTTGAGGCTCTGTCTAAAAAAAATAAAAATAAAAAAATAAAATTTACTTTAAAGTATGCGATAACATATTTTTTCATTTCAAAATGTTAAGAGAGTGTAAATGTATTTATTACATGCATACTTTTTGTTGTTGTTGTTGTAGAGATAGAGTCTCACTTTATCACCCTCCTTAGGCGATTCTCTTGCCTCAGCCTCCCGAGTAGCTGGGACTACAGGCGCTCGCCACAGCGCCCGGCTATTTTTCTGTTTTGCAGTTCAGCTGAGGCCGGGTTTGAACCCACCACCTTCGGTATATGGGGCTGGCACCCTACTCAATGAGCCACAGGCGCCCCCCCATGAATACTTCGTATAATGTTGAAGTTGGGAGTTTTAGTGTTCCCGTCACCTGAGTAGTGTTCGTTGTTCTGAATATAGGTGGGTTTTTACCCCTCACCCCTTCCCACCCACCTTCTTGGATTCCAATGACCTTTACATCTCCTTGTGCCTTTGTGAGCTCACTGTTCAGCTCCCAATTATTAGAGCTACATGTGGTGCTTTGACATTCTTGAGATACTTCATATAGGATACTGGTCTTGACTTCCAACCACATTGCTGCAAAACATCATGTCATTACTTTTTACAGCTAAGTAGTACTCCATATTATATTTTCTTAATCCACTCATCAGCATTGATTGTGGAATCAATTTAAGTGCTAAGCACTTAAATGCTTAGCACTTAAAGTGCTTAGCACTTAAATTGATTCCACATCTTTGCAACTGTGAATTGTGCTGCTATAAACATTTGCTTATAGGTGCTTTTTGGACAAAATGACTTATTTTCCTTGCCATAGATACCCAGTACTGGCATTGCTAGGTCAAATGATAAGCCTGCATTTATTTCTTTGAGGAATCTCCATACAGTTTTCCATAGAGGGGACTACTTTGCAGTCCCATCAATAGTGTATAAATATTCCATTATCTCTACGTCTACACCAGCATCTATTGTTTCTATGACTTTTTAATAATAGCTTTTTTGGATAAGGGGTAAGATGGTATCTCATTATGATTTTAATTTGCGTTCCCCTGATGATTAGCGATGTGGAGTATTTCTTCGTATGTTTCTTGGCCATTTATCTATCTTCTTTTGAAAAACGTCTTCTCATGTCTTCTTTCTACTTTTTATGGGGTTGATTTTTTTTCTTGCTGATTTGTTTGAGTTCTTTGGAGAGTCTGGATATTAACTCTTTATTAGATGTGTGTGTGAATATTATCTCACATTGTGCAGGTGGTTTATTTACTTTACTCATGATTTCCTTGGCTGTACAAAGTCTTTAAATTTAATCAAGGCTTATTTATTTGCCTTTGGGGGGTCTTAATCATATAGTCCAATGGTTCTCAACCTTCCTAAAGCCTCCTAATGCCACAACCCTCTAATACAGTTCCTCATGTTGTGGTGACCCCCAACCATAAAATTATTTTTGTTGCTACTTCATAACTATAATTTTGCTACTGTTATGAATTATAATGTAAATATCTGATATGCAGGGAGTATTTTCATTGTTACAAAGGGGTCACGACCCACAGGTTGAGAACTGCTAATATAGTCACCTTATTTTACTATCAAAATTGTTAGTTCTAACTAATTATGTTTTTTGTACCCATTAACCGTTCCCACTTTATCCTTCCCTCCTCCACACTACCCATTCCAGACTTTGGTAACCATCATTATACACTGTTGGCATAGAACAATTGTTTTTAATATTTAGTTCCCACATATGAGTTAGAACGTGTGAGTTTTGTCTTTCTGTATTTGGCTTATTTCACTTAACATATGTTCTCCAGACCCATTCATGCTGTTGCAAATGGCAGGATTTCATTCTTTTTGGTGGCTGAATAATAAATAATATTCCATTGTGCCTATGTACCAAAATTTCTTTATCCATTCATCTGCTGATGGACGCCTAGGTTGACTCCAAATCATAGTCATTGTTAACAGTGCTGCAATAAACATGGGAGTGCAGATATCTTTTCTATATACAGAATTGCCCTCATTTGGCTATACACACAGCAGTGGGATTGCTGTGTCATAAAGTTATATTATTTTTAGTTTTATAAGGAACTTTTATGTTGTTTTCCATAGCAGAAGCACTAATTTACATTCTTACCAATAGTGCCCAAGATTTCCCCTCTCTCCATATTTTCACCAGCATTCACTATTGTCTGTCTTTTTCATAAAAGCCATTTGTTTGTTTGTTTAGAGATAGTTCTCACTCTTGCTCAGGCTGGTCTTGAACCCATAAGCTCAAGCAATCCACCTGCCTTGGCCTCTCAAGTGCTAGGATTACAGATGTGAACCACCAAGACCAGCCTGGCCATTTTTCTTTTCTTGAGACAGTCTCACTCTGTCACCCTGGGTAGAGTACCTTAGTGTCATAGCTCACTCTTGGGCTTGAGCAAGCTTCTTAACTCAGCCTCCCAAGTAGCTTGGACTATAGTCAAGAATCTCCATGCCTGGCTGTTTTTTTCTATTTTTAGTAGAGACAGGGGCTTGCTCTTGTCGAGCTGGTCTCAAACTTGTGCGCTCAGGCAACACACCTGCCTCAGCCTTCCAGAGTGCTAGGATTACAGGTATGAGCTACTCCATTTTCGGTTGGAGTGAAATAACTCATTGTAGTTTTAATTTGCATGTTGCTGATGTCTAATGATGGCAAGCATATTTTCCTATACTTGCTAGCCATTTGTATGTCTTCTATTGAGAAACGTCTATTCAGATCCTTGGCCCATTTAAAAATCAGATTATTTGATTTTCTCCTATTGAATTGTTAGAGTTCCTTATATATTTTATTTATTAATCTTGTTAGATGGGTCATTTTGCAAATATTTTATCTCATTCTGTACATTGTTCACTTTCTTGATTGTTTACTTTGCTACACAGAAGCTTTTTGCTTGATGTGCTCCCATTTGTCCAGTTTTGCTTTGGTTGCTTGTGCTTTGGGGCTAGTACTCAAGAAAACATTGCCCAGACCAATGTCCTGAAACATTTCCCTAATGTTTTCTTTACTATTATAGTTTCATAGTTTCAGGTCTTAGATTCAAATCTTTAATCCATTTTGATTTGATTTTTATATACACATATGGTGAGTGATAGGAGTCTAGATTCATTCTTCTGCATGACTATCCAGTTTTTCCAGCACTGTTTATTGAAGAGACTCTTCCCACTCCTTGTTCTTGGCACCTTTGTTGAACATAAGTTCACTATAGACATGTGGATTTATTTCTAGGTTCTCTATTCTGTTGCATTGGCCCACATGTCTGTTTTTATGTCAATGTCATACTGTTTTGGTTACTACAGCTCTGTAGTATAATTGGAAGTCAAGTAATGTAATTTCTTCAGGTTTGTTTTATTTGCTCAAAATGGATTTGGGTATTCTGTGCCTTTTGTGGTTCCTGATAAATTTTAGAATTGTTTTTTCTATTTCTGTGAAGAATGTCATTGGTATTTTGATGGGAATTGCATTGTAACTGTACATTGCTTTGGAGAGTATGGATGTTTTAACTATTGATTCTTCCAGTCTACAATCATGGAATATCTTTTTATATTTTGTGTTCCGTTCAATTTCTTTCATCAAGGTTCTATAGTTTTCATTATAGAGATCTTTCATTTATTTGATTAAGTGTATTCCTACATATTTTATTTTGTTTTTTGCTGTTGTAAATGGGATTACTATGGTTCCTTTTTCATATTGTTTACTGTTGGCATATAGAAATGCTACTGATTTTTGTATATTGATTTTGAATCCTACAAGTTTACTGAATTTGTTTATCAATTCTAATAGTTTGTGAAGTCTTTAAGTTTCTTTAGTTATAAAATTAACATCTGCAAACAAGGATAATTTGACATTTTTCTTCCGTATTTGGTCGCTCTTTCTTTCTTTCTGATTTCACTAGCTAGAACTTCCAATACTATGTTGAGTGACAGTCATGAAAGTGAACATCCTTGTCTTATTTCAGATTTTAGAGGAAGGACTTTCAGTTTTTCTCCATTCATGATGATATTCAATGTGGTACTGTAATATATAGCTGTTATTGTGTTGAAGTAAGTTGCTTCTATATCCATGAGTGCATTAATCAGTCATGAAGGCAGAGCTCTTATGATCCAATCACCTCTTAAAGGCCCCCTCTCTCAGTACTGCCACATTGGGGATTAAGTTTCACTATGAGCTTTTGAGGGAACATTAAAACCATAATATATGGTTACATCATCTAATATTATGTTTTATATTTGTGGATATAATTTATTTGTGGTTGAAGGCTTGAACCAGTTCAAGGGAATACATGTGCTCTTGCTGTGCTTTTATTGTCTCATAATGTTTGTTTAATTCTCTTAAAATTGAGAAATATTCTTATTGGCAAACATATAATGAATGCAGCAGTTATTAGCAGACTAGCAGTAGTGAGGTTTTATCCGTTTTTTGTTTTTGGTGTTGTGATTTGGATATGAACCGAGATTGCTGCAGCCACAAAACAGTAGTTCATTCTCTCAAGCAACAGGATTTTCTGTTCTAATTTTTTTTCTGGATACAGTAAAAAAGTCAATATGATTTAATTACTACTTTGTTTTTAAATATGAGGTAAAAATACACTTTTTAGAAAGATGAACTGTCCTTGTTTACCAAATATTATATTTAACTTTTGATAAACTGTATGCTTCAGTGTAAGATTTGAACATATTTATTTTTCTCTAAATATTATCCTGTTCTGAAGGATTAAAAATGACAGGATTCATAAATATAGACACATAGATTGATAGAACAGAATTGAGAGTCCAAAAATGAATTTATACTTGTGTGGTGAATTGATTTACGGTAAAGATGCCAGAGAAATTCAATGAAAAAAGAACAATCTTTCATGAAATGGTTTTTTGATAACTCTATATCCACATGGAAAAGAAATAAATTTTGATATGTTTTTCACATCGCATATCAACATTAATTCAAAATGTATCGTTGTCCTAAACATAAAGACAAAAATCACAAATGCATTCTAGAACAAAGTATAGGAGAAAAATCTTTGTGATCTTAAGATAAGATAGAAAAAGCATAAACTATATATGAAAAAATTGGATAGTCTTAACAAAAATGAACATCTTTCAGTTGTTGAAACCATTAAGAAAATTAAAAATCAAGCTACAGTTTAGAAGAAAATATGTGCAAAATGTTCATCTGACAAAACACTGGCATCCAGATTCATTGAGAACTTTTACAATTCAGTAATAATATAAACGACTCAATTTGAAAAGATTTGTACAAACACTTAACACTCAACCTCAGTGGTTACTAGGAAAATGTAAATTAAAACCACAGTGAGATAATATTAACATCTGTTATAATATACATATATGTGTATGTGTACACATACTTTTGTTTTTTGAGATAGGGGCTTGCTCTGTTGCTCAGACTGAAATACACAATCCATAACTCACTGCAACCTCAAACTCTTGGGCTCAAGCAATCCTTCTGCTTCAGCCTCCCAAGTAGCTGGGACTACAGGTTCATACCACCATACCTAACTGATTTTTAAAATTTTGTAGAGATGGGGTCTCCCCATGTTGCCCAGGCTGGTCTCAAACTCCTGAGCTCAAGTGATCCTCTCATCTTGTCCTAAGAGCCACCATGCCCAGCCTCAAATATCTTAATGCCAAGTGCTGGTGAAGATACAGTACAGTTGAGGCACTCACACATTGCTAGTCAGGATGCAAACTTCTATTGCAAAAATGTTTGTCAGTGTCTTAAAAATGGAAGCATAGATAATTCTGTACACTTTCCTCGCACATCCTTTCTACTATCTTTCCCTGCCACTATAGTGGTGCACATGAATGTCCTGGCTGATGCCCTTAAGAGCACCAGCAATGCTGACAAGAAAAGCAAAAGGTTCTTATGGGGTCTTGCTCCAAAGTCATCAACAGGTCTCTAACTGATGATGAAGCATGGTTATATTAGCAAATTTTAAATCATCATTGATCACAGAGCTGGGAAAATTTTTGTGAGCCTCACAAGCAACTTAAACACATGTGGCGTGATCAGCCCCAGACTTAATGTACAACTCAAGGATCTAGAAAAATGGTAGAATAAACTGCTCCTATCCTGCCAGCTTGGTTTCATTGTACTGGCAACTTCAGCTGGCACCACGGACCATGAAGAAGCAAGAAGAAAATGCACAGGAGGGAAAATCCTGAGATTCTTTTTCTAGGGATATAATACATACTTAAAAATAAAATGCCTCAAATGGGAAAAAAAAAAAAAAGAAAAAGGAAACATATACCTACTATTCGACCCAGCAATTCTGCTCCTAGATGTTTACCTAAGAGAAATTAAAATATATGTATGTTCATGTGAATGATTTCACACAAATGTTCTTAGCAACATTATTCATAACACAGAAACAAACAGCCATCAACTGGGAATGTACAAACAAAATGTAGCATATATGTTCAGCATAGCGCAACTCTGCAAATGTAACAGAATAAACTCCTGATAATCAGAACAATGTAGATAAATCTCAAAAATGTCATGGTAAGTAAAAGAAGTCACACTCAAGAGATATGAAATATGAATGTGAAAGTCTGGAAAAGGCAAAAGTATAACAACAGAGTGCAAATAGGTGCTTGCCTTGTAGCTGGGGTTAGGGGAATGACTGCAGTGGGGCATGAGGCAATTTTAGGGGGTGATTAAAGCATTCTAAAACTTTATTCTGGGCTCGGCGCCTGTGGCTCAACAGGCTAAGGCACCAGCCACGTACACCTGAGCTGGTGGGTTCGAATCCAGCCTGGGCCTGCCAAACAACAATGACGGCTGCAAACAAAACTTGATTCTGGTGGTATCGACTTTATACATTTACTAAAACTCATACAACTTTACACTTAAAATGAGTGAATATTATGGGATATAAATTATGTTTTGATAATGGTTTTAAAGGTATACACATTTAGCCTTAGGGTGGGTTCTCTTCTAAAAAGATAAAGAATTGCCATTCAGCAAATAAATTTTTCCTAATGAGCATCAGTTAACAACTTATTTTCCAGGAAATGTAATTGTCTTTATTCCGTGCAGTTTCAAAATACATAATAATGTTGTAAATAATTTGATAGCTATCATGATTTGAGTGCTAGACTATGAACTATGGGATTACTCATTTAGAGTAACAGTAAAATTTCTAGTAGAACTCCATTTATTTTAAGTTTATTTGTCCCTTCATCTCCTATGTCTGTAACATATTCAGCAATGTGTAAGTAACCAAAAAATGGATTTGTACAGTTGATTTAGGGAGCACAGTGTCTATACAATCAAATTGTAAATAATCCTTAAGGTTTAAGTGCAGGACAAGTCATTATGAACAATATTGTATATTATTTGCCAAAATGAATAGTTTTCACTGAAGATAAAAATGTAGAAATAAATAAATCTACACTGAGCTATTTATTATGTTTCATCATCTTTGCTGCCGCTATCATTATCATAATCATCCACTGTCAGAATAAAAATACATTTTTATTTCTGATTCTGAACCAAAACTTTCAATCATTTGACTTTAGGAGCAGTCCAAAAGAATGACATTTCTGTTAACAAAGAAATGAGCACATTGCCAACAATCAATAAAGCGTTTCACAAATGGTTTTCTGGAATAATCGTTTACCGCAGTAGCAGTCATTTAAGAAGAAGTATAACAGTCATTTAAGATCTCAAATAATTTCCAGAGCTATATATACTACAAATACTTTTTTCCCTTTTAACTAAATATAACATAGATTAATTTGTAGTTAAGCCTTACCTTTAAAATGCCATATATTCTATGAATATTGTCTTGAAAGAAGTCAGTTTCATCTCTTAGATCAAAATATAGAGCAAGCATAAAGAATTAGGGGAAATGCATGAAAAATCTGTTTGGTCCTATAAGGTGGCACCTCTGCTAGGTCTTTCTCCCAAAACGTTAGTGCTATGAACTGAATTGTGTCTCCCACTCACCCAAATCCATATGTCGAAGCCTTAAACCTCAATGTGACTGTATTTAAAACTAGAGCCCAGGGCGGCACCTGTGGCTCAGTGAGTAGGGCGCCGGCCCCATATACCAAGGGTGGTGGGTTCAAACCTGGCCCCAACCAAACTGCAACAACAACAAAATAAATAAAATAATTAAAAATAAATAAAAATAAAAAAGATTTGGAAAAAAAAAAAAAAACTAGAGCCCATAAAGAGGTTGGTAAGCTTAAATAAAGTCATAAGGGTAGGGCCCTGATTCAATAGGATTAGTATCCTTTTAAGAAAAGATACCGAAGAGCTTGCTCTATCTTCCCACACACATTCAG
>CAUYRH010116326.1:0-11289 GCA_963574655.1 Perodicticus potto
AAAAAAGTGATAACCTGGCAATTGAGGAAGATGACAGTAAAAGTATTGAAAAATGAACATAATCCTGGATGCATCTGGGAGGTAGTTACTTAACTGAGGAGAAATAACCTGCTGGATCTCAATTGCCTTTGTGTCACTGTCAGAATGCAATAACTGAAAAGTCATGACAAGAGGTTAAACCGTGCTTTTAAGGCCGGTGTGGTGGCTCACACTTCTAATCTTAGCACTCTGGGAGGCCAAGGTGGTGGATCACTTGAGCTCAGGAGTTTAAGACCAGCCTGAGCAAAAGCAAGACCCCTATCTCTAAAAGATAGCCAGGCGTTGTGGTAAGCGCCTGTAGTACCAGCTACGTGGGAGGCTGAGGCAAGAGAATTGCTTGAGCCCAAGAGTTTGAGGTTGCTGTGAGTTGTGATGCCATGGCACTCTACCAAGGGCGACAAAGTGTGTCTTCGTCTCAATAAAAAAAATAATAATAAATTGCACTTTTAATGTACCATTTACATAGTCAAGGGTATATGTAATAAATTTAGATTTTAAAGGAATTAAAAATAAAAAATTGTAGTTACTAAAGTAGTAAACTTCAGATACCCAGGAAGTTCCTGCCACGGAGCACCTCATTTCTTTCCCTGAATGGACAAATGAATTACCGTTAGGGCAATTTCTTATGAGGTTCCAGAGTTCATGAATATTTAGGTATCAAATAGGTGCTTATATTATTTTTATTGGTCTAAAGTTTTTTCCAAATTCAAAAAAGTACACAACCTGGACATTCAACAACCTAAAGACAGTACAGCACTCACATTTGCCCAGTCCAGGGGGAATAAAACGCATGTAGACACATTTCTGAATTCCCAGCATTTATGTTGATGCTTGGTGTCTGGCCCAACTTTATCTTACTGATCCAAATACAGCATAGATGTTCCGTTGGTGGTATAGTGGTGAGTATAGCTGCCTTCCAAATACAGCATAAATGTTAAAATGTGTTTTCTGCAGTTTTCATTAGCACTACAATTGTCTTTCTGTTTGGCCAACCTTGTAACAGTATAAAATATGTCAGTTGAGCAACTGCTGAATTTGAAATTACTTTTCTCATGTAAAGCAAAAGGTGTTAATTTCCCTCAAAAACTTTTCAGTCTATAGTATCATGATTCAGACAAAGCCACTTAGACCTCAAAAGCATCATTTTAATTACCCACCTTTCCTAAATTCTCGTATATTAGAAAATGGCAAAAAAAAAAAAAAATCCAACCATAAATGATCCGTTTTGCAATTTTATTATACATCCAAAATCCTTATGCCCATCCTATTTTTTAATCTCAATTTTAGTTTTATGTGCATGTGTCCATCCATATGAAATACGTTTTACAGAGATAATACATATTTTTCCAGATGTGGCTTTAATAGGGGTCAAAGTGGTTCCCCTTACATTAGAAGGTACTCATCCTGGAGACGCTGAGTTTAAAAAAAAAAATTAATTAATTTAAAAAAAAAAAAAAACCTGCGAGTGTTCAAGAGCCAGTAGCGCCCACTAGGAGAGGGAGGCAGAAGCCTGGAAGGCTTGGGGCCCGAATTGAGGGACCATTTGGGTGGCTCTGGAGTGAAACCCTATACTGTCGGAGGCGGAGCAGTAGAGAGTGAGGGTGCAGACGTTGGAAATTTTCCTAAACCAGCCCCCCTGGTTCCTCAGTTTGGGGTCTGGATTGGGGGGTGGGATACAATGCAGAGAGCTCTTTTTCTCGGGGTGACATCCCCGCCACAGCAGGCGGTGTTCAAATGAACAAGGGATGATTTTTTTTCTGCCATCCAGAAGACTGACAGGGCCGGTCAGAGAAATAAATGTCTTCCCTAACATCCTCCACTCCCCAAACACTACTAGCACCTTGAAATTCAAATTAAAAGAATAAGCCCCAGCAAAACCCCTGTAGCGCGAGTGTGGGATTGAAGGGCCCAGATTTCCCAGGCAGAGGCCGACGGGAAGGGGGGGAGAAGGAGCGAGCGAGCGGAGAGGGAAAGGCGGAGGCTTTTTCCTGCACGGTCCCATCCCCCATCCTACTACCCCAGTTCCGGGAAGGTGGAAGGGGCCGGGGCGGTCGAGGGGCTCCCAAGCCCGGGAGCCCTGGGATAACGGGTACCCCTTCACCCGGCGCCGCGTCCGCCAGCGCCCCTGCCCCGCCCCCGTCCTCCAGGCGACTAGGAGGAAAGGGGGAGGGGAGCGAATGCTAGACTGTTCCGCCACCCCACCCGCAGCGCGCCGGAGGCCCCCAAACCCGCAGAGCTCCGCTGGTACCTGTCGGCGCCGAAAGGTCAGGGTCTGGGCCCCTCAAGGAGGCCAGGCACAGGATTTGTCCACTACACACACACACCCCCTTCCTATTTACCTCCTTCTTCTTCTCGCCCTTCTCCGTGGCTGCGGTAGCTTCGGTGGCCGCGGTGGCCGCGGCGGCCGCTCCCTCCTCCTTAGAGGTGGACGGCCCCGGCTGTTCGTCCTCTATGACCACGATTGTGGCGGTCGCATCAGCCGCTGCCACGGTGGCTGCTACTGCGGTGGTGTCCGGCTCCATGGCGTTGGAGCAGGAATGAGGAGGGGACGAGGAAGGGGACAAGGACTCCTAGGCGGCGGCAGTGGCTGCACTGGAAAGAGCGAGATGGAGCAGAGGTGGGGAATCACTCTGCTTCCAACCCCTTCGCTCGACACCCCCCTTCTTTAAATAACCCTCAACCCTGCCCCACTTCCGTCCACCCACCCTACGTCATGGCCTCTCCCCGTCAACCTCCCCCTTCCTCCACCCCCCCTCAACGATCGCGAGACTCCCCCTCCCCACCCAGAGCCCTGGCCGGCCCGCACGACCAACTGTTGCCTGAGCGTGGGGCGCGGACAAGGGTGGAGGCGGGAACCTGCAACCCAGGGCCGGGTAAAAACCTTCTTTCCCATACGCCCCCAACAGTGAGCCTGAGCTCCCCACGCAGATGTTTGCAGAAGGAATCCTTTTTCCCTTAAATCTGCTCTTTATACCTCGGGGCGCTCTCCCCTCCTTGCACAAAGAACTTTTCCTCTGCTTTTAACTGAACTGTAGAAGGTCTTTCTCACCATTTGCAAAGCCCAGAACCTGTCTGGAGACTGCCTTTTCTCAGGTCCCTAAAAGGATCGGATTGCTAGTGCTATTCCCACTTTCCTATATTCTGCAGGAGGCTTCTGTAGAATCTTCCTGAAGCTCCTGATTGCAGCTGCAAATACTTACGAGGTTAAACTTATTCTTGGGTTTTACGTGTATTTTGTTCTATTTTCAACTCTGGTACCTCTTAGTTATCCAACCTCGCAAGAGCCCTTTCTTTTGCTTTCAACACTGAATTTTAAAACTCCAGGAGGACAATGTCCACGTCCTCTGCAGAAACTAAGGCAACACAAGTAGGTACCCTTTATTAGTCATTGCACTGAATTGTGGTGATTTTTTTTGACACCTGTTCTATTAGCATTCTTATTATTTGGCAGTAACTCAATGCCAATAACATGAATGGCCATGGATATAAAAGCATTTAATGACATGGAATCAATCTAAGGGTCAATCAAGGACCAATGGATAAAGAAAATGTGCTATGTACACTCCGAGAAATACTATTCAACCATAAAAAAGGAAAATCGTGTCATTTGCAGCAACGTGAGTAGAACTGGAGGTCATTGTGTTAAAGGAAATGAACTGGGCACAGAAAGACAAATACCATATGTTCTCAAACTCATATGTGACAGCTAATAAAGTGACCTCATGGAGGTAGAGAGTAGAATGATACATACCAGAGGCTGAGAAGGGGGTGGGGAAATAAAGGGAGGTTGGTTAATGGCTATAAACATGCACTTAGAAGGAGTAAGTCCTAATGTCTGATAGCAGAACTGGGTGACTACTGTTGAGAAACTGTTGCAAGAAGACTTGACATTGTCCCTCTAACGTCTGATAGCAGAACTGGGTGACTACTGTTGAGAAACTGTTGCGAGAAGACTTGACATTGTCCCCCTAATGTCTGATAGCAGAACTGGGTGACTTCTGTTGAGAAACTGTTGCTAGAAGACATTTCTAACACATAGAAATGATAAATACTGGCGGTGTCGGATACCCTAAATATCCTAACTTAATCATTTCATGTTCCACACATGCAATAAAATATCACATATTCCCCATAAATATGTGTAAATATTATTCATCAATCAAGAAGCATGCTTAGATTTACCTTTTAAACCTGTGTATGTAAACTCATCATAAGGACTAATGCAGAAAAAAAAAGAAACATTTTGTAATATGTTTTCAACTCTTGCTTACAAAGTTCTTTTTTTCAGGGTTTTTTTTTTTTTTGGCCAGGACTGGGTTTGAACCCACCACCTCCGGCATATGGGGCCAGTGCCCTACTCCTTTGAGCCGCA
This sequence comes from Perodicticus potto, assembly GCA_963574655.1. NCBI lineage: Eukaryota > Metazoa > Chordata > Mammalia > Primates > Lorisidae > Perodicticus > Perodicticus potto. The sequence continues at coordinate 4,412 of CAUYRH010116326.1, forward strand.
GGTGCCGCCCCCCAAAGTTCTTTTTTTAATTAAGCACTTCCATTCAAGGAAAGAAAAAGTACATAATTTATCTTTAAGGAAGCATGCTTATGGCCAGGTGTGGTGGCTCATGCCTGTAATCCTAGCACTCTGGGAGGCCAAAGTGGGTGGACTGCTCAAATTCCGGAATTCAAGACCAAATTTAGCAAGAGGTAGACCCACTCTCTATATCGGGGCATTGTGGCAAGTGCCTGTAGTCCAAGCTACTCTGGAAACTGAGGCGAAAGGATCACTAGAGCCCAAGAGTTTGAGGTTGCTGTGAGCTATGCCACCACAGCACTCTACCCAGGGTGACAGAGTGACAATCCATCTCAAAAAAAAAAAGTATGCTTATATTTACCAAAAAAGAGCATTTTGTAAAGGGTGCAACAGTATGCAAATATAATTATTAAATATCATTGCCTCTATTTCTCCTCACCATTTATTTTGATCAATAATGCGAATATTTACATCCTAGCCTTTAAACTTCAGCCATTAGGGATAAACAATAACAAAACATACAGAAAACATTTTGCAAAACAACAGCCATAAAGCCTACAATTTCCAAAATGAAGCAAATACTTTCTAAAATGAAAAGAAATCATGATTACTTTCCCTCAGCATACTTTGCTAAATTACCAATGTGAAATGACGTGTGATTTCTGCAAATAGCACACAGTTGCCTCCCCCCAGTATATATTTTTCCTGATGTTAGTACCCTAAATTCCCTTTTGTTTTAAAGCTATGAATCCTTAACTTGCAAAAACCTGTGACCATTTAGCTATTATTAGTCATTTACACTTCAGTGTGAAGGAGTTTGAAATCCTGTCAGAAACTGGTTTTAAGAGGGAAAAAGTGACAAAACACCAGACACTGGTGAGTGAAGAGGTATGCCAATGAGAGAGGAAAGGAGAGGCTAGTGGAGCTAGTTTTGTTCTAATTTTACTTTCATTATGCTTTTCTCATTTACTTTAGGTTTTTCCCTCCTGGTGCCCTTGTTTCTTGTCCTGAAGTCAAAAGAATATGAGGAGTCTCAATGTAAAAAAATGGCTTGTTCCTTTCTCAGGACATGAGAATAAAATAAGTAAGTATGGACCATCAACTTTATTCAAAAACTGAGATGGAATTAAGTCACTTAAATGACCAATCAAAATAGGATTTTTTCTATCAAAATATACAAATATGTTAAGAAATGGACTGCAGAATTTGAAGTGTCTCCAAAGAGAAGCTTGAGACTTCCAGTAGAGATCCTACCCCTTTCCTACTACTTGTACAATCAATCTCCTCAGTCATTTAGCATTCTTTGGTAGGAAAGTTCAAAAAGTGCTGAAGGAGAAATATGCTGCAGTACCTGTATTTATGTGACTTCAGAAGAATCCCTGTAGGTAGTAACAGTGGAGAATATTTTTTTCACCAAACTGCGGCTATGGGAAGATAGAATTCCCCTTTCAATGCCTGGGGCTTCAAAGAAGAAAGGCTCTGGAAATATTTGTTGTGTATTGATGTGTTCCTGCTTGCAAGTGTACTTTGTTCTACTGTATTTCTCATTGCTAATGTATATATTTCAGTTACATAGTAGGTTAAATACACTTTTATGAGGAAATCTGGGAAACTCACATTCCTTTATGATATCTTTTCCCTAGAAACATGTGTTCAAATTCCAAAAGAAAGACACTAAAAATTGATTGGGGGAACAGAGCATATTTTTATGTTGGCAATTTTCCATGTGTGTGTGATGTGATCCTTTTCAAGATGACGAAGCTGAGAGTGCTATCAAGTATATGAATTTGGCTAGAAAGGTCAATGCTTGGTCAATAAACCTTGCCACAGGATTCATGTAAATATTGCCCTTGGCTTGTGGCAACAGCTGCTATTTACAGAGCATGTGTTATCCTTATTTGTAAATCTGCCTAAAATTCATGATCTGTAGACTTTGTTCAACAAGAGTCACCTGATTTCTGAGCCTACTCAACACCTCGTTCTATCTGCTACTACTATCTCCCATTATGTTCTTTCATTTGAAATGATCTTTTATTGCTCTCCTCTGTTGGGGTTGGAGAATGAAGCAAACTTTCATAAAAAACCTTGGGGCCATACCTGGAAACCTCAAAATTAATCTCAATCTACTGATCAATACACACATTTTGGCAAATCATAGAGGTTGTCTAATAGTCACTTCTGCATAGCTAAACTTGTTTAGTAGCTACCAAAACATATGTCCAACAGTGGTATTAAATGCTTTTATAGAGTTCATAATGGCAAGGCCAAGGGCTTGGAGTTCCTTATCTTGTCCTATGTCTGAAATTTGTCATTGAAACCATAGTACAGGCCAGGCACGGTGGTTCACACCTGTAATCCTATCACTCTGGGAGGCTGAGGTGGGTGGATTGCCTGAGCTCAGGAGTTCAAGACCAGCTTGAGCAAGAGCAAGACCCCCATCTCTACTAAAAATAGAAAAACTAAGGCCAGGTACAGTGAGTGACTTATGCCAGTAACCCTAGCACTCTGGGAAGCCGGGGCAAATGGATTGCCTGAGCTCAGGAGTTTGAGACAAGCCTGAGCAAGAGTAAGACCCCGTCTCTGAAAATAGCCGGGTGTTGTGGTGGGTTCCTATAGCCCCAGCTACCAGGGAGGTTGAGGCGAGAGAATCACTTTGAGCCCAAGAGTTTGAGGTTGTTGTGAGCTATGACACCATGACATTCTACTAAGGGCAACAAAGTAAGACTGTCTCAGAAAAAGAGAAAAACAAGCCAAGTGTCATGGCTGGCACCTGTAGCCCCAGCTACTCGAGAGGCTAAGGCAAAAAGATCACTTGAGCCCAAGAGTTTGAGGTTGTTGTAAGCTGTGATGCCACAGCACTCTAGCCTGGGCCAACAAGGTAAGAATTTGTCTCAAAAAAGAAGAGAAAGAAAAAAGAAGCCACAGTATAACTTAAAACCACATCGTGATCCTATTGATCAATGTTCTGCAGAAGCTAGTACAAAGGATTCTAGTCATGGTATTTTGCTTAGAGTACAATGCAGCTCCTACAGTAAGCTTTCTCACCATTTTTCTTAAAGACATTTTTAATTGTAGCATTTTTGAAAATTTGATATTTCCTTGGTACTCTGTGTATTAAGGAAAATGTAATTATAATAGCTAGTGCACATCTACCATTTCTCAAATACCAACTATTATATCAGATTCTTTACATATGACACTGCTAATCTTCCCAATAACTTCATGAAATAAATGTTATCTCTGTTTTACAGATGAGAAAACAGAAACATAGAGAGCCTAAATAACTCATCTGAAGTTCCACAGCTACTACGTGACAGAAGCCAGATTCAAATCCCAGACTATCTGCCTCCGAACCTCCTTTTTCTACCTCAGTCTTATTAAGTTCTCTATTCTTCCCAGGGCTTCCTCTTTGACAGTAGAAATCATCTTGAGAAAATAACTGAAAAATATTTCTGCCATCTGTCTCCATGGTATTCCCTCTAAAGTAAATTTTCAGAACTGTAAATGGGACTAAAGACTGTTAGTGCAAAGAGGAGGCAGAGAGAACCTAACAAAAGCAACTTAAGTGTCCAAGAGAAGAAGGAATCGGCAAAACATCATGCAGTACATTCAAAAATGGAATACTATGTAGGCATTATGAATGATTATGTAAATGGTATCTGTTGGCATGGAAATACGCTCCTAACATACTATTAAGTGAAAAAGATAGGCAAAATATGGAATGATCCAATTTTTGCCAAAAACTACCCCCTCTGTTTACATAAGGGCATTTTCACAAAGGAAAAAGGCTGGAATGATTTACTATACATGCTGACCAGTAGTTACAGCAAGATGGTGGGATTATGAGTGATTTATTTCTTATTTTTGTTTTTCTGTTACTCCTACTTTTCCTCAATAAAGGTGTTTCCTTATATAATAGATAAATAACATTTTAAAAGATGAATCCAAAAAATTGCTCAAAACTAGACAAGTTGGGTCAGGCACAGTGGTCACACCTGTACTCCTAGCACTCTGGGAGGCTGAGGCAGGTGAATCTCCTGAGCTCAGGATGTGCCAGACCCTGTCTCTACTAAAAATGGAAAAACTAGCCAGCATAGTGGCGCACACCTGTAGTCCCAGCTACTTGAGAGGCTGAGGCAAGAGGATTGCTTGAACCCAAAAGTTTAAGGTTGCTGTGAGCTACGATGACGCCATGGAACTCTACCCAGGGTGACAGAGTGAGACTCTGTCAAAAAAAAAAAAGTTGGAAAAAAAAGTTCCTACACGAGTTGGAATAATCCCCAACTGAAAGAATGTGAGCTAGTAGATAGGGTGAGTCAAAAAAAACAATTTGACATTGAAGAGACAATGCAGTAGTAATGTGTTATGTAACAAAAGCAATATGATTATTGGCTCGGCGCCCATGCACAATGGTTACAGGGCCAGCCACATACACTGAGGCTGGCGGGTTCAAAACCAGCCCAGGTCAGCTAAACAACAATGACAACTGCAACAAAAAATAGCCGGGCATTGTGGCGGGTGCCTATAGTCCCAGCTACTTGGGAGGATGAGGCAAGAGAATCTCTTGAGCCCGAGAGTTTGAGGAGGTTGTGAGCTGTGACACCACGGCACTCTACCAAGGGCGACATAGTGAGAGTCTATCTCAGAAAAGAAAGCAGTATGACTATTATATTGTTTACTGATTATTACTCCATTCCCAATGATATTAACTGATTGAATAACTATTTTATGACATTATTTCTTTAAGTTGCATATAAAAGGATTTTTCTTGTTTGAATATTGGCACCCAAAACCTAGCTCAGGAAAAAAAGTGAGATTTTTTAAAATGCTTTCAGGCATGAAATTGTAGTGACTCATACATTCACTGAAACATAAAAACATGCTAAATAGTCTGAATTGGTTTTGCTGAAGGTGCAATATTATCCATGGTGAATATTATTAGAGGCAGAATAGCACAGTTATTACTAGCTTTGACTCTAGAACCAGAAACACTGGGAGTTCAAATTCTATCGAATTATTTAACCTCTCTATCCTCAGATTTGCATCTTTTTTTTTTTTGAGACAGTCTTACTCTGTCACCCTCAGTAGAGTGCTGTGACGTCATAGCTCACAGCAACCTCAAACTCTTAAAGCAATTCTCTTTCCTTAGCTTCCCTAGTAGCTGGGACTACAGGCACATGCCACAGTGTCTGGCTATTTTTAGAGAAGAGGTCTCACTCTGGCTTAGGCTGATCTCAAACCTGTGAGCTGAGGTAATCCACCTGACTCAGCCTCCCAGAGTAGCTAGGATTACAGGCGTGAGCAACCACGCCCAGCCCACTAGATTTGCATCTTCGAAATGAATATAATAATACACAATTCAAAGTGGTTTTATGAGGATTTAATGTAAAAATAGATGTAAAATATTTAAGATAGTTTTTGCATTTAGCATAAACTCAATGGAGAGTGGTTAACAAAGGGGAAAAAAAGCAAGGCAACTTTGAGCTTTAGATTGAGCCAAAGGAAAAAAAAAAAAAAACAAGTTATGGGAAATTAAGTCAAGAAGTCCATGCTAACCTAAAGTGGGAATAAGGCAGAAATGTTGTTTGTCAAGTTCATTTCCTCTGTTTATTATCATCAGGGCCAGCAATTTGGTGCAAGTACATTTCCCCTAAGATAAGTTCTGAAGAAAAGCAGTAAATGAGCAAGAAAAGGGTCAGGACACTTTTCTACTTAGCCTATGACTTCTTTGAGGACTGGGATCATATATGAATCATCTTTGTTAAAATGAGGTAGGATGGAAGGGGTCCAGGGACAGCTGTCCAGCCACATCATGCCCTCTGCCCTCCACATATATGCTTTAGCTTTTTTGTTGCCCTCTTGTGGTTTCTCCCATTTTTCTTCCTTTAATCTTGTCTTGGGTGTCTATTTTTGCCAGATTTTACATGCATAATATGTACATTTATGTAACATTTTTCAAGGCTCATTTACACTTTACCCATGAAGTATAGAACAGTATACCAAACACTATGATGACTCACAAAGAAAATTGATTGTGTCCTTATTCTGGGCTGGACCAGTGGTTTTCAAACTTTAGCACATCAGTATCATCTGGTGGGCTTACTAAAACACAGGTGGCTGGGCCCCCTCCCAGAATTTCTATATTGGTAGGTTGGGTAGGGCTAAGAATTTGCCTTTCTAACAAGTTCCCAGGAGATGCTGATGTTACTGGTCCAGGGACAACGCTTTGAGAACCAGTGATCTAGAACAGAGACCAGCAAACTTTTTCTGTAAAGGGAGAGATAGAATATTTGAAGTTTTATGGTCTAAAAGGTCTTTGTTGCAACCACTAAACACTGCTCTTGTAGCATGAAAGTAGCCAGAGATAAACACATGAGCATGGCTAATTTCCAGTAAAATTTTATTTATGGACACTGATATTCGAATCTCATATAATTAATTATTATGCTTTTAATTTTTTTTAACAATTTAAAAATGTAAAAACCATTCTCAGGTCAAGGGCCATACAAAATGAAATTTGGGCTGTGTTTACTGACCCCTGCCCAAAAGAGGCTCATTCTATATGGAAGACAAACACAAGTGGACAAAAGAAGACATAACAAAGCAATAAACAGGCTCGGCGCCTGTGGCTCAACGGGCTGAGGCGCCAGCCACGTACACCTGAACTGGCGGGTTCGAATCCAGCCTGGGCCCACCAAACAACAATGACGGCTGCAACCAAAAAATGGCCGGGCGTTGTGGCGGGCGTCTGTAGTCCCAGCTACTTGGGAGGCGGAGGCAGGAGACTCGCTTGAGCCCAGGAATTGGAGGTTGCTGTGAGCTGTGATGCCACAGCACTCTATCCAGGGTGACAGCTTGAG